>JAAIUW010000079.1:0-84740 GCA_014851425.1 Senna tora | reverse complement strand
TTAAGGTTTAGTGTTTCGGGTATAGGGTTTAGGGTATAGGGTATAGGGTTTAGCATTTAGGGTTTGATGTCTGGGGTATGGGGTTTAGGGTTTAGGGTTTAGATTTCGGGTTTAGGGTTAAGGGTTTGGCATTTAGCGTTTAGGGTTCGGGGTTTAGTGTTTCAGGTTTTGGTTCAAGGTTTAGGGTTTGGCGCTTAGCATTTAGGGATTTGGGGTTTATGGTTTGGGGTTTAGGGTTCTAGATTTGGGTTTTAGGATTTGGAATTCAGGGTTTGGGGGTTAGTGTTTAGGGGTTAGGGGTTAGGGGTTAGGGTTCAGCGTTTAGGGTTTAGGGTATAGGATTTAGGGCTTATGGTTTGCGGGTTAGGGTTCAAGGTTTTGGTTTAAGCTTGAGGGTTTAGTCTTTGGGGTTTCGGATTTAGGATTTAGGGTTTGGGGTTTAGGGTTTTTGTGTTTGGGGTTTAGGATTTAAGGTTTGGGGTTTGGTGTTAAGGGTTTATGGTTTAGGTTTTGGGTTTTTGGGATTAAGGTTTGGTGTTTGGGATTTAGGGCTTGGGGTTTATGGATTAGGTTTAGGGATGAGGGTTTGGGGTTTAGGGTTAAGGGTTTGGGGTTTAGGGTATATGTTTCAGGTTTAGGGTTTAGGGTTTGAGGCTTATGTTTAGGGTTCGAGTTTAGGGTTTATGGTTAAGGGTTTTGAGTTTAAGGTTTAGGGTTTTGGAGCTAGGGTTTAGGGTTAAGGGTTTCGAATTTAGGGTTTAGGGCTCACGGTTGGCGGTTAAGAGTTTAGGGTTTAGGGTTTATGATTTACGGTTTAGGGTTTACAATTTGGGGTTTTGAGTTAAGGGTTTAAGGTTTATGGTTTATGGTTTATGGTTTAGAGTTTAGGGTTTAGTGTTTAGGGTTTTGGGTTTGGGGTTTAGGGTTTAGGGTTTAGTGTTTAGGGTTTAGGGTTTAGGGATTAAGGTTTAGGGTTTCGCGTTAAGCATTTTGGGTTTGAGGTTTGGAGTTTGGGGTTTGGTCTTCCAGGTTTAGGTTTCAGATTTAGGGCTTAGAATTTGGGGTTTAGTGTTTAGGGTTTAGGGTTTAGTGTTTAGGGTTCAGGGCTTGGGGTTCAGTGTTTAGCCTTTAGGTTCAGGTTTAAGGGTTTGGGGATTGGGATTTTTGGTTTAAGGTTTAGGGTTCGGAGTTTAATGTTTAGGCTGTATGCTTTTGAGTTTGGGGTTTGGGGTTTAGGGCTTAGGTTTAGAGTTTTAGGTTTTGGGTTTGCGGTTTAGGATTTAGGGTTTAGGGTTTGGAGTTTACAGTTTGGAGTTTAGGGTTTAGGCTTTATGCTTTAGGGTTTGGGATTTAGGGTTTAGGGTTTAGGTTTAGAGTTTAGGGTTTAGGGATTATGGTTTAGGATTTAGGGTTTAGGGTTTAGGGTTTGGAGTTTAGAGTTTTGGCTTAGGGTTTAAGGTTCATGATTTGGGGTTTAGGGTTTAGGGTTTAGGGTTTGGGGTTAAGGGTTAAGGGTTTAGGGCTTAGAGTTTGGGGTTTAGCGTTTGGGGTTCAGTATTTACGATTTAGGTTCAGGGTTTACGGTTTAGGGTTTACGTTTTGGGATTTCTAGTTTAGGGTTTAGGGTTTAGAGTTTTGAGTTTAGGGTTTCGATTTTAGGCATTAGGGTTTGGGGTTTAGGGCTTAGGTTTAGAGTTTAGGGTTTAGGGTTTAAGGTTTTGGGTTTATGATATGGGGTTAAGGGTTTGGGGTTTAGACTTTAGGGTTTAGGGTTTTGGGGTTTAGGGTTTGGGATTCAGGGTTTTCAGTTTAGGATTTAGGGTCTTGGGTTTTGGGTTTGGGGTTTAGGGTTTAAGGTTTCGAGTGTGTGGTTTATGGTTCAAGGTTTTGGGTTTAGGGTTTAGGATTTAAGGTTTAAGATTTAGGGTTTGGGGTTTGGGGTTTAGGGTTTGGGGTATAGGGTTTGGGGTTTGGGGTTTATGGTTCAGGGTTTGAAGTTTATGGTTTAGGGTTTAGAATTGACAGCTTAGGGTTTAGGGTTTAGGGTTTGGAGTTTAGTGTTTAGGGGTTAGGGTTTGGGGTTTGGGGTTTAGGGTTTGGGGTTTGGTGTTTAGGGTTTAGGGGTTTGAGTTTAGGGTTTAGGGATTGGGGTTTATGGTTTAGGGTTTATGGTTTGGGGCTCAAGGATCAGGGTTTAGGGTTTAGGGATTAGGGTTTAGGGTTTAGGTATGGGTTTAAGGTTCAAGGTTTGGGGTTTATGGTTAAGGGTTTAGGATTTACGGTTTTTGTGTTTTAGGTCTAGGGTTTAGGGTTTGAGGTTTGGGGTTTGGGGTTAAGGGTTAGGCTTTAGATTTCAGGTTTAGGGTTTAGGATTTGGGGTTTAGTGTTTAGGGTTTGCGGTTTAAGGTTTAGGGTTTGGGTTTTACAGTTTAGGGTTTAGGTTCAGGGTTTGGGGTTGGGTTTTTCGTTTGGGGTTTAGTGTTTGGGGTTTATTGTTTGGGATTTAGGGTTTGGGGGTTAGTGTTTAGGGTTTAGGGTTTAGAGGTTAGGGTTCAGGGTTTAGGGTTTAGGGATCAGGGTTTAGGGTCTAGGGTGTAGGGTTTAGGGTTTTGGGTTTGTTGTTCAGGGTTTGGGGTGTGGGGTTTAAGGTTCAGGGTTCAGTGTTTGAGGTCTGGGGTGTAAGCTTTAGGCTTTAGGGTTTGGGGTTTGGGGTTTAGGGATTAGGATGTAGGGTTTACAGTTTAGGGTTTAAGGTTTAGGGATGAGGGTTTGGAGTTTAGGGCTAAGAGTTTAGCGTTTAGGCTTTAGGGTTTAAGGCTTAGGGATTAGGGTTTAGGGTTTGGAGTTTGGGGTTTAGGGTTTAGGGTTTAGCATTTAGGGTTTAAGGTTTAGAGTTTGGGGTTTAGGGTTTAGGGTTTAGGGTTTAGGGGTTGTGGTTTGAGGTTTGGGGATTAAGGTTTACGATTTAGGGTTTGGTGTCCAGGGTTTTAGGGTTTGGGGTTTAGGTTTCAGGGTTTATGGTTTGGGGTTTAGGTTTTAAGGTTTAGAGTTTGGAGTTTAGAGTTTGGGGTTTGGGGTTTGGGGTTAAGGGTTTGTTGTTTATCGTTTATGGTTTAGGGTTTAAGGTTTAGGGTTTGTGGTTTAGTGTTTAATGTTTGGGGTTTAGGGTTTATGGTTTGAGGTTAAGGGATAGGGGTTTGGGTTTAGGATTAAGGGTTTGGGTTTTAGGATTTATTGTTTGGGGTTTAGTATTTAGGTTTAAGGGTTTGGGTTTAGAGTTTGGGGTTAAGGGTTAGGGTTTATGGTTTAAGGTTTAGGGTTTCTGGCTTAGGGTTTTTGGTTTAGGGTTTCGGGTTTTGGGTTTGGGGGTTAATGTTTATGGTTTTTGGTTTAGCAGTTAGGGTTTGGAATTTAGGGTTTAGGATTTTAGGGCTTAGGGTTTAGGATTTAAGGTTTGGGGTTTTGTGTTAAGGGTTTAATGTTTAGCGTTTGGGTTTTTGGGTTTAGAGTTTAGGGTTTGGGGATTAGGGTTTAGGGTTTAGAGTTTGCGGTTTAGAGTTTGGGGTTTGGGGTCTGGGGTTTGGCATTAAGGGTTAAGGGTTTAGGGTTTAGGATTTAGGGTTTGGGGTTTAGGGTTTAGGGATTAGGGTTTAGTCTTTAGGGTCTGGGGTTTAGGGTTCATGGTTTGGGGTTTGGGGTTTGGGGTTTAAGTTTAGGGTTTAGGGTTTGGGTTTTGGAATTTGAGGTTTGGGGTCTAGGGTTTAGGGTTTAGGATTTAGTGTTTAGGTTTCAGGGTTTGGGGTTGGGGTTTTAGGTCAATAGTTTGGGGTTTAGGGTTTAAAGTTTAAGGTTGGGGTTTTGTGTTTAGTGGTTGGGTTTTACGGTTTAGGGTTTGGGGTTTAATGTTTGGGGAATAATGTTTGTGGTATAGGGTTAGTGTTTAGTGTTTGAGCTTTAGGGTTTAAGGTTTAAGGTTTAGGGTTTATCGTTTCAGGTTTAGGGTTTGGGGTTTAGTGTTTAGGGATTAGGTTTTAGGTTTTAGGGTTTGGGGTTTAGGGTTTGGGTTTTGGAGTTTGGGGTTCAGGGTTTAGGATTTATGGTTTGGGGTTTAAGGTTTGGTGTTTGGGGTTTAAGGTTTAGGGTTTGGATTTAGTGTTTATAGTTTAAGGTTTGGGGTTTAAGGATTAGGGTTTAGGGTTTAGGGTTCAGGGTTTAGGGTTTAGGGTTAGGGGTTTAGGGTTTGGGGTTTTTGGTTTGGGATTTAGCGATTAGGGATTAAGGTTTAGGGTTTCGGGTTTGGGGTTCAGGTTTCAACGTTTAGGGTTTGGGGTTTAGGGTTTAGTGGTTGAGGTTTAGGGATTTGGGTTTAGCGTTGGAGTTTAGAGTTTAGGGTTAAGGTTTAGGTTTAGGGTTTAAGGTTTAGAGTTTTTGGTTTAGGATTTGAGGTTTGGGATTTAAAGCTTTTACTTTTAGGTTAGGGTTTGGGGTTTAGGGTTTAGGTTTTGGGGTATAGGGTTGAGGGTTTATGGTTTGGAGCTTAGGGTTTGGGGTTTGGGGTTTGGGGTTTAGGGTTTAGGGTTAAGGGTTTACGGTCTCGAGTTTAAGGTTTAGAGTTTATCGTTTAGGATTTAGCATTTGTGATTTAGAGTTTAGGGTTGAGGGTTTAGGGTTTAGGGTTTGTATTTTAGGGTCTATGGTTTTGGGTTTGGCGTTTAAGGTTTAGGGTTTAGGGTTTAGGGATTAGGATTTAGGGTTTAGGGTCTGGGATTTTTGGTATAGGGTTTAGGGTTTAGAGTTTGTAGTTTGGGGTTTAGGGATTCGGGCTTAGGGTTTATAGTTTAGGGTGTTGGGGTTAGGGTTTAGGGTTTGGGGTTTAGGATTTAGTGTTTGGGATTTAGGGTTTATGGTTTGGGGTTTGATATTTGGGTTTTGGGGTTTGGGGTTTAGGGTTTAGTGTTTAGGGTTTAGGGTTTAGGGTTCAGGGTTCAGGGTTCAGGGTTTATTGTTTTTTGTTCAGGCCATTGGGTTTGAGGTTTAAGGTTTGAGTTTAGGGTTTAAGTTTTAGGGTTTAGGGTTTGGGGTTTAGGGTTTAGGGTTAGCAGTTTGCGGTCTAAGGTTCAGAGTTTAGGGTCTAAGGTTTGCAGTTTAGGGTTTAGGGTTTAGGGTTTGGGGTTTACGGTTTAGGGTTTGCAGTTTAGGGTTTGGGGTATTGCTTCAAGGTTTGGGGTTTAGAGTTTAAGGTTTAGGGTTTAGGTCATTGTGTTTAGGGTTTAGAGTTTGAGGTTTTGGATTTGAGTTTGGGGTTTAGGGTTCAGGGTTTCGGGTTTCGGGTTTTGGGTTTATGGTTTAGGGTGTAGGATTTAGGTTTTAAGGTGTAGGGTTTAGGGTTCGGGGTTTGCGGCTTAGGGTTTACAGTTTTGGTTTTAGGATTTAGGGTTTAGGGTTTCAGGTTTAGTGGTTAAGTTTGGGGTTTAAGGTTTACAGTTTAGGGTTTGTGGATTGGAGTTTAGGGTTTACGTCTTGGGGTTTAGGGCTTAGGGTTTGGGGTGTGGGCTTTAGAGTTGAGTGTTTACGATTTAGGGTTTAGGGTTTGGGGTTTACGGTTTATAGTTTTGGATTTATTGTTTAGGACTAGGGGTGTGGGGTTTTGGGTTTGGGGTTTAGGATAGGGTTTCAAATTTAAGCTTTGGGGTTTAGGGTTTGCAGTTTAGGGTTTAGGGTTGAAGGTTTGCAGTTTGGGGTTTGGGGTTTAGGGTTTATAGTTTACGGTTTACAATTTTGGGTTTCGGGTTTAGGGTTTGGTGTTTAGGGTTAAGGGTTTGGTGTTTGCGATTTGGGTTTACAATTTAGGGTTTAATGTTTAGGTTTAAGGTTTGAGGTTTTGGGTTTTGGGTTTGGGGTTTGAAGTATAGGGTTTAGGGTTTAGCATTTGGGGTTTAGGGTTTCGTGTTTAGCATTTAGGGTTTTTGGTTTAGGGTTTAGGGTTTAAAGTTTAGGGTTTAGGGTTAAGGTTTAAGGTTTGAGCTATAGGGTTTCGTGTTGTTTGGGGTTTAGGGCTTAGGGCTTAGGGTTGAGTGTTTGGGGTTTGGGGTTTGGGGTTTTGTTTTTCTGGTTTAGGTTATGGGGTTTAGGGATTGCATTTTAGGGAGTGATGTTTGGGTTTAGGGTTTTTGGTTTGGGTTTTAGGGTTTCGGGTTTAGGGTTTTGGACTTAGGGTTTAAGGTTTAGGGTTTAGGGCTTAGGGCTTAGGGTTTAGTGTTTGGGGTTTGGGTTTCGGGTTTAGGATTTACGGTTCAGGGTTTAGGGATTAGGGTTTATGGTCTGGGGTTTCGAGTACAGGGTTTAGGGTTTACGGTTTAAGAATTAGGGTTCAAGATTTAGGGTTTAGGATTTGGGGTCTAGGGTTTTGGGTTTAGGGTGTAGGGTTTGAGGTTTGGAGTTTAGGGTTAATGGTTTGGGGTTAGGGTTCAGGGTTTCGAGTTTAGAGTCTTGGGTTTAAGCTTTAGGCTTAAGGCTTTAGGGTTTAGGGTTTAGGGCTTAGGTTTGGTGTTTAGGGTTAAGGGATTGTTGTTTAGGGTTTAGGGTTTAGGGTTTGGGGTTTAGGGCTTAGGTTTAGTGTTTAGTGTTTTTTAGGGTTTAGGGTTCAGGGCTTAGGGTTTAGTGTTTGGGATTTGGGGTTTGGGGTTTAGGTTATGGGGTTTAGAGATTGCATTTTAGGGTGTGGTGTTTAGGGTTACGGGTTTGTGGTTTAGGGCTTTTCGGTTTGGGTTTTAGGGTTTCAGGTTTAGGCTTTTGGACTTAAGGTTTGGGTTTAGGGTTTAGGGCTTAGGGTTTCGTATTTGGGGTTTAGGTTTAGGGTTTAGGGTTTAGGGTAACAGTTTGGGGTTTAGGGATTACGGATTAGGGTCTGGGGTTTAGGGTTCCGGATTTGGGGTTCAAGGTTTAGGGTTCAGCATTTTTTGTTTATGGTTTGGGTTCTAGGATTTAGGGTTTTGGGTTTGGGGTTTGGGATTTAGCATTCAGGGTTTAAGGTTTGGAGTTTGGCATTTGGGGTTTAAGGTTTAGGTTTTGGGTTCAGGGCTTAGGATTTGGGGTTTAGGGTTTAGCGTTTGGGGCTTAGGGTTTATTTCTTGGGGTTTGGGTTTAGGGTTTAGGGTTTACGGTCTGGGGATTAGGATTAGGGTTTAAGGTCTACAGTTTAGGGTTTAAGGTTTGGGGTTCAAGGTTTAGGGTTCAGGATTCATAGTTTAGGGTTTGGGGTTTCGGATTTACGCTTTAGGGTTTGAGGTTTAGAGTTTGGGGTTAAGGTTTTGGGGTTTGGGGTTTATGGTTTAGGTTTCAAGTTCAAGGCCTAGGATTTCGGGTTTAGTGTTTAGGGTTCAGGGTTTAAGATTTACGATTTAGGGTTTGGGATTTCGGGTTTATGGTTTAGGGTTTAGGGTTTAGGGTTTAGGGTTTCGAGTTTGGAGATTAGGGTTTAGGCTTCAGGCTTTAGGCTTTGGGGTTTGGGGTTTACGGCTTAGGTTTATTGTTTAGGGTTTTGGGATTGTGGTTTAAGGTTTAGGGTTTAAGATTTGTGGTTTCGAGTTTAGGGTTACGGTTTGAGGTTTAGGGTTTAGGGTTTAGGGTTTAGGATTTACAGTTTAGGTTTTAGGGTTTAGGGTTTTCCGTTTAGGATGTAGGGTTTTGGATTTGGGGTTTAGGGTTTAAGGTTTGGGGTTTGGGGTATGAGGATTAGGCTTTAGTGTTTACGGTTTAGGTTTCTAGGTTTGGGGTTTAGGGTTAGGGTTTAAGGATTAGGGTTTGGGGTTTATTGTTTAGGGTTTAGGTTTAGGGTTTAGGGTTTGCGGTTTAGTGTCTAAGGTTTGGTGTCTAGGGTTTAGGGTTTTGGGGTTTGCCATTTGGGGTTTAGGGTTTAGAGTTTATGGTTTGGGGTTTGGGGTTTAGGGTTTAGGGTTTTGTGTTTAGGGTTTGTATTTTAGGGTTTAGGGTTTAGAACTTAGGGTTTAGGGTTTCAGGTTTTGGGTTTATGGTTTAGGAGTTAGGGGTTAGGGTTAGGGGTTAAGGGTTTATGGTTTAGGGTTTTGGAGTTGGGGTTTAGGGTTTGCAGTTTGCAGTTTAGGGTTTGGAGTTTAGGGATTATGGTTTAGGGTTTAGAGTTTAGGGTTACGGGTTTGGGGTTTATGGTTTAGTGTTTAGGATTTAAGAATTAGTGTTTGGGGTCTAGGGTTTAGGGTTGGAGGTTTGGGGTTTAGCATTTAGGGTTTGGGGTTTAGGGTTTAGATTTTGAGTTTAGGGTTTAGGATTTTGGGTTTGCGGTTTAGGGTTTAGGGTTTAGGATTTGGGGTTTAGGGTTTAGGGTTTAGGTTCAGGGTTTAAGGTTTGTGGTTAAGGGTTTAGGGCTTGGGTTTTAGGGTTTCGAGTTTCAGGTATGCCATTTGGGATTTAGTGTTTAAGGGTTAGTGTTTAGGGTTTCGGGCTGAGGGTTTGGGGTTTACAGTTTAGGGTTTGAGTTATAGGGATTAGGGTTTGGGGTTTGAGGATTAGGGTTTAGGGTTAGGGGTTAGGGTTTAGGGTTTGGGGTCTATGGTTTAAGGTTTCGGGTTTAGGTTTAGGGTTTAAGGTTTAGGGTTTAGGGTTTAGGGTTTAGGGATTAGGGTTTAGGGTTTAGGGCTTGGGGTTCAAGGTTTATGGTTTGTGGTATAAGGTTTAAGGTTTAGGCTTTAAGTTTAGGGTTTGGGGTTTGGGGTTTAGGGTTTAGGGTTTAGGTTTTGGGTTTGGGATTTAGTGTTTAGGGTTTAGGATTTGGTGTTAAGGGTTTAGGTTTTATTGGTTAGGGTTTACGGTTTAAGGTTTAAGGTTTAGTGTTTGGGGCTTAGGGTTTAGGATTTGGGGTTTGGGATTCAAGGTTTATGGTTTGGGGTTTAAAATTTTGGGTTTCAAGTTAGGGTTTGGTGTTTAGGGTTTAGGGTTTAAGGTTTAGGGTATAAGGTTTGGGGTTTATGGCTTGGGGTTAAGGTTTTAGTGTTTAGGGTTTAGGTATTATTGTTAAGGGTTTAGGGTTTAAGGTTTAGGGTTTATGGTTTAGGGTTTGGGATTTAGGGTTTAAGGTTTAGGGTTAGGGTTTAGCATTTAGTATTTGGGGTTTACGGTTTGTTGTTTAGGGTTTGGGGTTTGGGGTTTTGTGGAATAAAGTTTAGGGTATAGGGTTCGAGTTCGCAGTTTTGGGTTTGGGCTTTATGGTTTGGGGTTCAGAGTTTGGGGTTTATCGTTTTGGGTTTAGGGTTTGGGGTTTATGGTTTAGGCTTTAGGGGTTAAGGATTGGGGCTTAGGGTTTAGGATTTAAGGTTTGGGGTTTAGAGTTTATGGTTTGGGGTTTAGGGTTTAGGGTTTAGGGTTTGGGGTTAAGGGTTTTGGGTTTGGGGTTTAGAGTTTGTGGTGTGGGTTTCAGTGTTTGGGGTTTATGGTTTTGTGTTTAGGGTTTAGGGTTTGAGGTTTATGGTTTAAGGTTCAGGACTTAGGGTTTATTGTTTGGGGTTTAGGATTTAGGGTTTAGGGTTTAGTGTTTCGGGTTTAGGGTTTATGGCTTAGGGTTTGGGGGTTAGTGTTTGTGGTTTAGGCTTTAGGGGTTAGCGTTTGGAGTTTAGGGTTTAGGGTTTGAGATTTTGGTCTTAAGGTTTAGGGCTTAAGGTTTAGAGTTTAGGGTTTAGGATTTAAGGTTTGGGGTTTGGGGTTTGCCGTTCAGAGTTTAGGGTTTAGGATTAGGGGTGTGTGGTTTAGGGTTTAGGGTTTGGGGTGTGGGGTTAAAGGTTTAGGGTTTGGGGTTTAGGGTTAAGGGTTTACAGTTTGCAGTTTAGGGTTTGGGGTTTGGGGTTGAGGATTGAGAGTTTACAGTTTAGGGTTTGGGGTTTAGGATTTAGAGTTTAGGGTTTAGGGTTTAGGGTTTCGAGTTTAGGGTTTAGGGTTTTGTATTTAGGATTAAGGGTTTAGGGTTTGGGGTTTAGGTTTAGGGTTTAGGGTTTAATGTTTAGGTTTAGGGTTTGGGGTTTAAGGTATAGGGTTTGGGGTTTAGGGTTTGGCTATTGGGGTTTAGGGTTTAGGGTTTAGATTATCTTATTTAGCATGTAGGGTTTATGGTTTGGGGTTTAGGGTTTAAAGTTTGGGGTTTACGGTAATGGTTTGAGGTTTAGGCTATAGGGTTTAGGGGTTTAGGGTTTATATTTTAGGGTTCAGGGATTGCATTTTAGGGTGTGGTGTTTGGGGTTTAGGGTTTTTCGGTTTAGCTTTTGGGGTTTGGGGTTTGGGGTTTTGGACTTAGGGTTTAGGGTTTAGGGCTTAGGGTTTAGTGTTTGAGGTTTAGGTTTAGGGTTTAGGGTTCATGGTTTGGGGTTTAGGGATTAGGGTTTAGGGTCTCGAGTTTAGGATTCAGGGTTTATGGTTTAGGGTTTGGGGTCTAGGGTTCAGGGTTCAGGGTTAAGCGTTTAGGGTTCGAGGTTTAGAGTTTGGGGTTAAGGGTTTGGGGTTTGGGGTTTAGGGTTTAGGTTTTGGGTTCAAGACTTAGGATTTCTGATTTAGGTTTTAGGGTTTAGGGTTTAGTGTTTAAGGTTTACGGTTTAGGGTTTGGGATTCAATGTTTAGGGTTTAGATTCAGGGTTTAGGGTTTGGGATTTCGGGTTTAAGTTTTAGGGTTTAGGGTTTCGAGTTTGGAGTTTAGGGTTTAGGCTTTTGGCTTTAGGGTTTGGGGTTTAGGGCTTAGTTTTAGTGTTTAGGGTTTAGGGATTGTGGTTTAGGGTTTATAGTTTAGTGTTTGGAGTTTAAGGTTTAGGATTTGGAGTTTAGAGCTTAGGGTTTCGAATTTAGGGTTTAAATTTTATGGTTTAACTTTTTGGGTTTAGGGATTGCATTTTAGGGTGTGGTGTCTGGGGTTAGGGTTTTAGTATTTCAAGTTGAGGGTTTTTGACTTAGGGTTTAGGCTATAGGCTTTAGGGCTTAGGGTTTAGTGTTTGGGATTTGGGTTTGGTGTTTAGGGTTTATGGTTTGGGGTTTAGGGATTAGGGTTTGGGGTTCAAGGTTTAGGGTTCAGTATTTATAGTTTAGGGTTTGGGGTCCTGGATTTAAGGATTAGGGTTAAGCATTTAGGCTTTGAGGTTTGGAGTTTGGGGTTTAGGGTTTAGTGTTTAGGGTTTGGGGTTCAATGTTTAGGGTTTAGGTTCAGGATTTACAGTTTGGGGTTTGGGATTTCGAGTTTAGGCTTTAAGGCTTCGAGTTTGGAGTTTAGTGTTTAAGCTTTAGGCTTTAGGATTTGGGGTTTGGGGTTTAGGACTTTGGTTTAGCATTTAGAGTTTAGGGTTTAGGGTTTAGGGTTTGGGGTTTGGAGTTTAGGGTTAGTTTTTGGGGTTTTTGATTTGGAGGTTTAGGGTTTGGGTTTTAGGGTTTAGGCTTTACGATTTGGTGGTTTGGGGTTTAGGGTTTTCAATTTAGGATTTAGGGTCTTGGGTTTAGGGTTTAGTGTTTGGGGTTTAGCATTTGGGGTTTGGGGTGTAGGGTTTAGGGTGTAGGGTATAGGGATTAGGCTTTAGGGTTTATGGTTTAGGGTCTGGGTTTAGGTTTCAAGGTTTGGGGTTTAGTGTTTGGGGTTTAAGGTTTAGGATTTGGGGTTTGGGGTTAAGCATTTGGGGTTTGGGGTTTATGGTTTATGGTTTAGGTTTAGGGTCTAGGGTTTATGGTTTACGGTTTGCCATTTGGGGATTAGGGTTTAGAGTTTATGGTTTGGAGTTTAGGGTTTGGGGTTAAGGGTTTGGGGTTTATGGTGTAGGGTTTAGGGTTTAGGGTTTGGAGTTTAGAGTTCAGGGTTTAGAATTTTGGGTTTTGGGTTCATGGTTTAGGGTTTAGGGATTTGGGTTTAGGGGTTAGGGTTTTGGGTTTGGGATTTGGGGTTTAGGGTTTGGGGTTTATAGTTTAGAGTTTAAGGTTTCGAGTTTAGGGTATGGGAATTGGGATTTAGGGTTTGGGGTTTGGGGTTTAGGGATTACGGTTTTGGGTTTTGGGTTTAGGGTATGGGGTTTAGGTATGGGGTTTAGGATTTAGGGTTTATGGTTTAGTGTTTGTGGTGTAGGGTTTTGGGTTTTGGGTTTTGGGTTTAGCATTTAGGGTTTGAGGTTTAGGGTTTAGGGTTAAGGGTTAAGGGTTTGGGGTTTAGATTTCGGTTTTAGGGTTTAGGATTTGGTGTTTACTATTTAGGGTTAAGGGTTTAGGGTTTAGGGTTTGGGGTTTGGGCTTGGGTTGGGGTTAAGGGTATAGGGCTTGGGTTTTAGGGTTTAGGGTTTGGGGTTTGGCATTTAAGGATTATGGTTTGGGGTTCAGGGTTCAGGATTTCGGATTTAGGGTTTAGGGTTTGAGCGTTAGTGTTTTGGGTTTACGGTTTCGAGATTAGGGTTTGGGTTATAGGGTTTGGGGTTTAGGGTTTAAGGATTAGGGATTAGGGATTAGGGTTTGCGGTTTTGGGTTTAGGGTTTGGGGTTTATGGTTTAGGGTTTAGGATTTAGGGTTTGGGGTTTGGGGTGTAGGGTTTAGGGTTTAGGGTTTAAGGATTAGGGTTTAGGGTTTAGGGTCTAGGGTTTGGGGTTTATGGTTTAGGGTTTGGCATATAGGGTTTAGGGTTTAGGGTTTAGTATTTGGGATATAGGGATTAGGGGTTTGGGTTTAGTGTTTAGGGTCTGGGGTTTAGGGTTTAGAGTTTAGGGTCTAAGGTTTAGGGTTTAGGGCTTAGGGCTTAGGTTTAGGGTTTAGGGTCTAGGGTTTAGGGTTTAGGGGTTAGGGTTTAGGGTTTGGGGTTTCAGATTTAGGGTTTAGAGTTTATGGTTTGGGGTTTAGGATTTGAGGTTTGATGTTAAGGGTTTGGGGTTTATCATTTAGGGTTTAGGGTTTAGGGTTTAGTGTTTGGGGTTTATCATTTAGGGTTTAGGGTTTGGGGTTTAGTGTTTAGGGTTTGGGGTTTACAGTTAGGGTTTTGGGGTTAGGGTTAAGGTCTTAGTGTTTGGGGTTTTGGTATTATGGTTTAGGGTTTAGGGTTTTAGATTAGGGGTTTAGGGTTTAAGATTAGGGGTTTAGGATTTAGGGTTTAGGGTTTGGGGTTAAGGGTAAGGGGTTTGTGGTTTAAGGTCTAGGGTTTGGGGTTTAGGTTAGGGCTGCACATGGTTTGGGTTGGTTCGAGCTAGGGGTGGGTTGGTTTGGGCTGGAGGAAAATATCAGCAGGCTGGGTTGGTTCGGGTTGGAGAAAAATGAATCAACCAACCCAAACTATTCACCGGCTGTTTGGGTTGGTTCGGGTTGGCGGGCCAGCTCTTTTTTTTTTCTTTCTTCCTTGATTCATTGAGCTACACTAGTCAAAATTTTAAAAATGCTTAATATAAATAAAATATAGTTTAATAAATTATATTTCATAAAGTTTTTAATGTCATGTTTCATTCATTTTTTTCAAATTTATTTGAATTATGATTAATCTAACTAGTTGTGATCTTGTTATTTGAAGTTTCAATGCATTATGCACAGAATATATTTATAATTCAACTATGTGGTTATCTAATTAATTTCATGATTGGAGAGATTTGCATGTCGGGTAATGGAATGATAAAAAAATTATAGAAGAATATTTTGAAATCAACCTATAAAAATTTTTTAATCATAAATGTATATAAAAAAAATAAAAAAGTAATTTTTGGCGGGTTTGCGGTTTGGTTCGGTTCCGGCAGGCTGAATATTAATAAAACCGCAACCCGAACCGGCATGGTTTGGGCTGGAAAATTTTCAGCCCAAACCAAACCAACCCAACATGGCGGGTTTGATTGGGTTTAGGGGGTGGCGGGCCAGCCCGAACCGGTGTTCACCCCTAGTTTAGGATATAGGGTTTGGTGTTTATTGTTTAGGGTTTATGGTTTAGGGTTTGGGGTTAAGGGTTTAGGGTTTGGGGTTTGGGGTTTAAGGTTTAGGGTTTAGTGTTTCGGGTTTAGGATTTATTGTTTCGGGTTTGGGATTTAGGGTTTAAGGTTTTGGGTTGGAGTTTAGTGTTTAGTGTTTAGGGTATAAGATTTAGGGTTTATGGTTCGGCATTTGGGGTTTAGTGCTGAGGGTTTTGGGTTTAGGGTTTTGGGTTAATGGAATAAAGTTTGGGGTTTAGGGTTAAGGTTTGGGGTTTTGGATTTAGGATTTATGGTTTGGGGTTAAGGGTTTGGCGTTTAGGGTTTAGGGTTTAGGGTTTAGGGTTTACGATTTGGGGTTTTGGTTTTAGTGTTTAAGGTTTGGGGTTAGGGTTTAGGGTTTTTATTTTTTTTGAAAACAAATTGAAAAATATAGGATTGTTTGATAGTATTAATATTTATTTTCTTAATCAACTAAATTGGCAAGCTTTTGTATTGTTTAAAGTGTTAGAGTGGTTTGAGTTACGACTTAATTGATGTGTTAATTTTTTATTTAAATTTCATTTTTGTGGGATCAAAAGTTAAGTGTTTATGACATATTATGTGTTATTATTTTTATATTTTAGACTTGTTATATTCAATTTCAACTTTGAATTTGAATTATAATAACTTATTATGTGTTTTTCATATTTATTTGGTTAATGTATGCATATGTATATATATTTTTAAAATTTGACCGGGCTAACCGGTTTTTTAGTGACCCATCGGTTGAACCAATGATCAAGTGACCCGAGTTCTTGACCGGCTTAATGACCGGTCCGGGTTTTCAAACATTGCTTTTAAGCTTTAACTAAGTTTAAGTTTAACAATTTTATTGTGCTTACTTTCTTTAAAAACAAAATACGATATATAGATAATTACAGATATTCTGATCAATATATATATATATATATATTATAACCTAGTTATTTTTATAATTTAGAAAACTGTAAAGCCTTTTGAAAAGAAAAAAAAGGATAAATTATAATTTAAACTAAATTACAAACGTACAAAATAATAGTTATTATGATAAATTAGTATTTAGTAATACATAAATTGGTATCTAGTTTTTTTCCCTCAAAAGTTATTTAATACTTTATAAAGAAAACTCTTAATAATTCTGATTATAAAATTCCCTTGTTTTAATGCCAACGACAGGAACCTCCTTAATTAAAACCGTGGAGTTGTGGAACTTCCATTTTTCTTTTCCCTGGCATTCTAATATGTATTGAAGAGCCACTTCGATGTGCATATTTTCGTGATTGCTTCCACCCTCTTTTATATTTTTTTTCTGCGAGGGTTCTTTTTTTTTGCAATTTACAGATTTATTTCAATAAAATACTTGATGAGATCATTGAGAAGCTGGTAATTATTTCTTTTAATTGATTGTTTTGCTATCTTAAATTGCCTAGCTAAGTACTTGACATGCTTTTGTCTTAATTTCTTTTCCAGTCTCTAATAATAATAATGAAGATAGATTCAAACAGATGGAAGTGATGCATCAGGAGGCAAAAAAGGTTGCACAGGAAAGGCAAGAGAGGGAAGAGATGCAAAGAAAGATACAAGACCTTGAAGCACTTGTGAACCAATTCTTGGCTAAAAATGGGATGAGCACTCCATCTAATTTTACCTACTAGTGGCTCTAATCTACCTGAGTAGAGATAGTTAGTATATTGTATTTATGTATGTGACTCATGAGATTGTTTTAGACTTGTGTTTAATTTTGTTCTCATGAGATTGTTTGACTTATATGTTTAATATACAAGCATTGTTAGGTGTTAATATGAATATATATATATATATATATATATATATATAGTGGTTTATATCATTTTCAAATATTATTTATTGTTAAATGATTATTTGTGACACATTAGTGATTAGAGATAGATCCAGTCACAAAATTTGTGACCAAATTGTGATTGAGGGGGTTCAAAATTTTTTAATTGAATTTTGACTTCGCTTTGTGACCGATTTGTATCTGAGAGGGGCCCCAAAATTTCTAACTGAATTTTGACGACGTGTTGGTCACATATTTTGTAACCGAATTGTGACAACGATTTTGTGACCGATCTTTTACTACAAGAGGATTGGTTACTTTCTAACTGAATTGTGACTGCTTGTCCGTCACTAAATTTGTGACCGCTGACTCCGCAGTCACAAATTTATTAGTGATTAACGAAATACCAACCACCGCCGTCTCCAAATCCCTCACTAAACATCAATTTAGTGACTGATTTCACTGTTTTGTGACCGATTTGGCGGTCACAAAACGCTATTTTTTTGTAGTGTTAAGGTTTGGAGTTTGTGGTATAGGGTTTAGGGTTGTTTAGGGTTTAGGATTTGGGGCTTCGGGTTTGGGGTTCAGGGTTTAGGATTTAGGTTTTGGGGTTTAGGATTTGCATTTTAGGGTGTGGTGTTTTGGGTTAAGGGTTTTCGGTTTGGAATTTAGGGTTTCGGGTTTAGGGTTTTGGACTTAGGGTTTAGTGTTGGGGTTTGGGGTTTATGGTTTAGGGTTTAGATTTTAGGGTTTAGGCTTTGGGGTTTAGGGTTTGCATTTTAGGATGCGGTGTTTGGGTTTAAGGGTTTTTCAGTTTGGGTGTTAGGGATTCAGATTTAGGGTTTTGGACTTAGGGTTTAGGATTTTTTGTTTAGGGTTTGGGGTTTGGGGTTTTGGGTTAAGGGTTTAGGATTTCGGGTTTAGGGTTTTAGGTTTTGGTGTAGGGTTGAGAGTTGAGGGTTTATGATTTTGGGTTTTGGGTTTAGGGTTTGGCCTTTTGGGTTAGGGTTTGTGGTTTTGGTTTTGTGGTTTAGGGTTTTCGGGTTGGGATTTAGGGTTTTGGGTTTACAGTTTGGGGTTAAGGTTTTAGTGTTTAGTGTTTAGGGTTTAAGGTTTACGGTTTATGGTTTACGGTTTACGGTTTGGGGTTAAAGGTTATAGGTTTGGGGTTTACGGTTTAGGGTTGGGGGGTTTAGAGTTTAGGGATTAGGGTTTAGTGTTTAGTGTTAAGGTTTTGGGGTTAAGGGTTTATAGTTTGGGGTTTAGGGTTTGGAGTTTAGTGTTTATGGTTTAGGGTTTGGGTTTAGGGTTTACAATTTAGGGTTTAGGGTTTAAGGTTTAAGGATTAGGGTTTAGGGTTTGGGGTTTAGGGTTTAAGCTTTAGGGTTTAGGGTTTAGGGTCTTAGGTTTAGGGTTCAGGTTTGGGGTTTATGGTTTAAGGTTTAGGGTTTAGGGTTTAGTGTTTGGGGTTTAGGGTTTAGGGTTTAGGGTTTCAAGTTTAGGATTTATGATTTAGGGTTTCGGGGTTAGTGTTTATGGTTTAGGCTTTAGGGGTTAGGATTTGGAGTTTAGGGCTTAGGGTTTAGGATTGAGGGCTTAAGGTTTGGGGCTTAGGGTTTAGAGTTTAGGGTTTAGGATTTAAGGTTTGGGGTTTGGGATTTAGAGTTTAGGGTTTAGGGTTTGGGGTTTGGGCTTAAGGGTTTGGGGTTTATGGTTAGGGGTATGGGGTTTTGGTTTGTGGTTTGTGGTTCTGGATTTAAGGTTTAGGGTATATGGTTTAGGGTTTAGGATTTGCAATTTAGGGTTTAGGGTTGAGGGTTTGCAATTTTGTTGTTTAGGGTTTAGGGTTTACGGTTTCAGGTTCTGAGTTTCGAGTTTAGGGTTTGGTGTTTCGAATTAAGGGTTTGGTGTTTATGGTTTTGGGTTTAATATTTAGGTTTAGGGTTTGGGGTTTGGAGTTTAGGGTTTAGGGTTTAGTGTTTGGGGTTTGGAGTTTGGGGTTTACGCTTTCGTGTTTAGCATTTAGGGTCTATGGTTTAGGGTTTGGGGTTCAGTGTTAAGGTTTGGGGTTTGGGGTATAGGGTTTTGGGTTATGTAGGGTTTAGGGTTTAGGGCTTAGGGTTTAGTGTTTAGGGCTTTGGGTTTGGGGTTTACGGTTTAGGGTTTAGGTTTTGCATTTTAGGGTGTGGTGTTTGGGGTTTAGGGTTTTTCGGTTTGGGATTTAGGGTTTTGGACTTAGGGTTTATAGTTTAGGGCTTAGGGTTTAGTGTTTGGGGTTTGGAGTTTGGGGTTTAGGGTTTAGCGTTTCGGATTTTGGATTTAGGTTTTGGGGTTTAGGGTTTGCATTTTGGGGTGCGGTGTTTGGGATTAAGGGTTTTTCGGTTTGGGTTTTAGGGTTTCCGGTTTGGGGTTTTGGACTTAGGGCTTAGGGTTTCTATTTTAGTGTTTGGGGTTTAGGGTTTAGGGTTTAGGGTTTGGGGTTAAGGGTTTAGGATTTCGGGCTTAAGGTTTAGGGTTTTAGGTTTTGGTGTAGGGTTGAGAGTTGAGGGTTTATGGTTTGGGTTTAGGGTTTGGGGTTTAGGGTTAGGGTTTAGGGTCTTTGGTTTTGGGGTTGGGATTTAGGGTTTAGAGTTTAACGATTGGAGTTTAGGGTAAGGGTTTGGGTTTTAGGTTTTAGGGTTTACGCTTAAGGTTTGCATCTTAGGGTTTGGGCTTTGGGGTTTAGGGTTTGGGGTTTGGGGTTTAGGGTTTAAGGTTAGGGTTTGCGAAAAGGGTTTAGGGTTTTCGATTTAGGGTTTAGGATTTGGGGTTTAAGGTTTATGGTTTGGGGTTTAGCTTTGGTGTTTAGGGTTTGCCGTTTGGGGTTTAGGGTTTAGGGTTTAGGATTTACGGTTTGGGGTTTAGGGTTTAGGGTTTGCCATTTCAGGTTTCGGGTTTAGAGTTTAGGGTTTAGGGTTTTGGGATAAAGCATTGGAGGTTTAGGGTTTGTGGTTTAGAGTTTACGGTTTAGGGTTTGAGGCTTAGGGTTTAAAGTTTGGGCTTTAGGGCTAGGGTTTAGGGTTTGGGGTTTGGGGTTTAGGGATTAGTGTTTAGGGTTTGGGGTTTTGGGATTAGGGCTAGGGTTTAGGGTTTGGAGTTTGGGGTTTAGGGATTAGTGTTTAGGGTTTGGGGTTTTGGGATTAGGGCTAGGGTTTAGGGTATGGGGTTTGGAGTTTAGGGTTTAGGGTAAGGGTTTGGGGTTTTGAGTTTAGGGTTTAGGGTTTGGGGTTTGGGGCTTAAAGATTAGCGTTGAGGGTTTAGGGTTTAATATTGAGGGTTTACGGTTTCGGGTTTAGGGTTTTAAGTTTGGGGTTTAGGGTAAGGGTTTAGGGATTGGGGTTTAGGGTTTAGGGTTCAGGGTTTATGGCTTGGGGTTTAGGGCTTACAGTTTGAGGTTTGGGGTTTAGGGTTTAGGGTTTCGAGTTTAGGGTTTTGGGATAAAGCGTTGTGGGTTGAGGGTTTGGGGTTTAGGGATTACGATTCATGGTTTAGGGTTTAAAGTTTGGGCTTTAGGGCAAGGGTTTAGGGATTGGGGTTCAGGGTTTTGGGTTTAGCACTTAAGGTTTAGGGTTTCGTGTTTAGTGTTTAAAATATAGGGTTTAGGATGGGGATTTGGGATTTAGGGTTTAAGGTTTAGGGTTTAGGATGTAGTGTTTTGTGTTTGGGGTTAGGGTTTATGGTTTAGGGTTTCGAGTTTAAGGTTAGGGGTTAGGGGTTTACGGTTTAGTGTTTAGAGTTTAGGGTTTGGGGTGTGGGTTTAGGGTTCGGGCTTAGGGGTTAGGGTTTTGGGTTAAGGGTTTAGGTTTAAGGGGTTAAGATTTAGGGTTTAGGGTTTATGGTTTGGGGTCTAGTGTTTAGGGTTTAGGGTCTAAGATTTAAGGATTAGTGTTTAGAGTTTAGGATTTAGGGTTTAAGGTTTGGGTTTGGGGTTTAGGGTTTATGTTTTAGTGTTTAGGGTAAGGATTTGGGGTTCGCGATTTAGGGTTTAGGGTTTAGGGTCTAAGGTTTAGGGTTTGCAGTTTGCGTTTTGGGGATTAAGGTTTAGGGTTTGGGTTTTAGGGTTTAGGGTGTAGGGTGTAGGGTTTTGGATTTAGTGTTTTGGGTTTTGGGTTCAGGGTTTTTTGTATAGGGTTTAGGGTTTAGGGTTTAGGGTAAGGGTTTAGCATTTAGCATAGGGCTTTGGGGTTTAGGGTTTAGGGTTTACGGTTTAGGGTTTGCGGATTGGGGTTTAGGGTTTAGGATTTAGGGTAAGGGTTTGGGGTTTTGAGTTTAGGGTTTAGGGTTTCGGAATTAGCGTTGAGGGTTTTGAGTTTAGTATTGAGGATTTAGGGTTTCAAGTTTAGGGTTTTAAGTTTTGGGTTTAGGGATTGGGGTGTAGGGTTTAGGGTTTAGGATTTGGGCTTTGGGGTTTACGGTTTACATTTTTGGGTTTTGGATTTTGGGATAAATCGTTGAGGGTTGAGGGTTTGGGGTTTAGAGTTTAGGGTTCATGGTTTGATGTTTAGTGTTTAAAGTTTGGGCTTTAGGGCTAGGGTTTGGGGTTTAGGGTTCAGGGTTTTGGGTTTACCATTCAGGGTTTAGGGATTCGGGTTTAGTGTTTAAAGTATAGGGTTTACGGTTTAGGGTGGGGGTTTGGGGTTTAGTCTTTAAGGTTTAGGGTTTAGTGTTTAATATTTGGGGTGTAGGGTTTGTGGTTAAGGTTTGGGGTTAAGGGTTTAGGGTTAAGGGGTTATGGGTTTAGGGTTTGGAGTTTTGCATTTAGGGTTTAGGGTTTAAGGTTTAGTGTTTAGGGTTTGGGGTTTGGGGTTTGGGGTTTAGGGTAAGGGTTTGGGGTTATCGGTTTAGGGTTTAGGGTTTAGGTTTTAAGGTTTAGTCTTTAGGGTTTGGGGTTTGGAGTTTAGGGTTTAGGGTTTAAGGTAACAGTTTGGGGTTTGGCATTAAGGGTTTAGGGTTTGGGGTTTAGGGTTCAGGGTTCAGGGTTCAGTGTTTGAGGTTTAAGGTTTTGGGTTTTGGGATTAGGATTTAGGGTTTGCAGTTTAGGAATTATGGTTTAGGGTTTCAGGTTTCGGGTTAAGGGTTTGGGGTTTGGGGTTTGGAGTTTAATGTTTTGGGTTTGGGGTTTAGGGTTTAAAGATGGAGTTTAAGGATAGGGTTTGGGGTTTGGGGAATCGGGTTTGGGGTTTAAGGTTTCGACTTTAGCATTTAATTTTATGGTTTGGGGTTCAGGGTTTAAATTTTCTGGTTTAGGGTTTAGGTTTTCGGTTTTAGGGTTTAGGGTTTAAGGTTTGGGGTTTAAACTTTGGAGTTTGGGCTTGGGGCATCAAGTTTCGAGTTTAGCATTTTGTATTATAGTTTGGGGTTTAGGGTTTAAAGTTTGAGTTTAGGGTTAAGGTTTGGGTTTAGGGTCTGTAGTGTAGGATATAGGGTTGTTTAGCGTTTAGGGTTTGGGGTTAGGGTTTAGTGTTTGTGTTTTGGTGTTTAGGGTTTAGGTTTTAGAGTTTAGATTTTAGGGTTTATTTTTTACCGTTTAGGGTGTGGTGTTTGGGATTGAGGGTTTGGGGTTTGGGGTTTAGGGTTTAGGGTTTAGGGACTTAGGTTTAGGGTTTAGGATTTAAATTTTGGGGTTTTGGGTTAAGGTTTGTGGTTTATGGTTAGAGGTTTGGGGTTTTGGTTTGTGGTTTGTGGTTTTGGATTTAAGGTTTAGGGTATACGGTTTAGGGTTTAGGATTTGCAATTTAGGGTTTAGGGTTGAGCGTTTGCAATTTGTTGTTTAGGGTTTAGGGTTTAGGGTTTCGGGTTCTGAGTTTCGGGTTTAGGGTTTGGTGTTTCGGATTAAGGGTTTGGTGTTTATGGTTTTAGGTTTAATATTTAGGTTTAGGGTTTAGGGTTTGGAGTTTAGGGTTGAGGGTTTAGTGTTTGGGGTTTAGAGTTTGGGGTTTACGCTTTCGTGTTTAGCATTTAGGGTCTATGGTTTAGGATTTGGGGTTCAGTGTTAAGGTTTGGGGTTTGGGGTATAGGGTTTTGGGTTATGTAGGGTTTAGGGTTTAGGGCTTAGGGTTTAGTGTTTAGGGCTTTGGGTTTGGGGTTTGGGGTTTACGGTTTAGGGTTTAGGTTTTGGGGTTTAGGTTTTGCATTTTAGGGTGTGGTGTTTGGGGTTTAGGGTTTTTCGGTTTGGGATTTAGGGTTTTGGACTTAGGATTTATAGTTTAGGGCTTAGGGTTTAGTGTTTGGGGTTTAGGGTTTAGCGTTTCGGATTTTTGATTTAGGTTTTGGGGTTTGGGGTGCAGTGTTTGGGCTTAAGGTTTTTTCGGTTTGGGATTTAGGGTTTCTAGTTTAGGGTTTTGGACTTAGGGTTTAGGGTTTCTATTTTAGTGTTTGGGGTTTAGGGTTTAGGGTTTGGGGTTTGGGGTTAAGGGTTTAGGATTTCGGGCTTAAGGTTTAGGGTTTTAGGTTTTGGTGTAGGGTTGAGAGTTGAGGGTTTATGGTTTGGGTTTAGGGTTTGGGGTTTAGGGTTAGGGTTTGGGGTCTTAGGTTTTGGGGTTGGGATTTAGGGTTTAGAGTTTAACGGTTGGAGTTTAGGGTAAGGGTTTGGGTTTTAGGTTTTAGGGTTTACGCTTAAGGTTTGCGTCTTAGGGTTTGGGGTTTGGGGTTTAGGGTTTAGGTTCTCGAGTGTATGGTTTAAGTTTAGGGTTTGCGAAAAGGGTTTAGGGTTTTCGATTTAGGGTTTAGGATTTGGGGTTTAAGGTTTATGGTTTAGGGTTTAGCTTTCGGGTTTAGGGTTTATATTTTGGGGTTTAGGGATTAGGATTTAGTATTTAGGGTTTAAGGTTTAGGGTTTGACGTTTGAGGGTTGGGGTTTAGAGTTTAGGGTTTAGGGTTTTGGGATAAAGCATTGGGGGTTTAGGGTTTGTGGTTTAGAGTTTACGGTTTAGGGTTTGAGGCTTAGGGTTTAAAGTTTGGGCTTTAGGGCTAGGGTTTAGGGTTTGGGGTTTGGGGTTTAGGGATTAGTGTTTAGGGTTTGGGGTTTTGGGATTAGGGCTAGGGTTTAGGGTTTGGAGTTTGGGGTTTAGGGATTAGTGTTTAGGGTTTGGGGTTTTGGGATTTTGGCTAGGGTTTAGGGTTTGGGGTTTGGGGTTTGGGGTTCAGGGTAAAGGTTTGGGGTTTTGAGTTTAGCATTTAGGGCTTGGCATTTGGGGCTTAGGGATTAGCGGTGACGGTTTAGGCTTTAGTATTCAGGGTTTACAGTTTCGGGTTTAGGGTTTTAAGTTTGGGGTTTATGGTAAGGGTTTAGGGATTGGGGTTTAGGGTTTAGGGTTCAAGGTTTATGGCTTGGGGTTTAGGGCTTACAGTTTGAGGTTTGGGGTTTAGGGTTTAGGGTTTTGGGATAAAGCGTTGAGGGTTGAGGGTTTGGGGTTAGGGTTTACGATTTAGGGTGTAAGGATTAAAGTTTGGGCTTTAGGGCAAGGGTTTAGGGATTGGGGTTCAGGGTTTTGGGTTTAGCACTTAAGGTTTAGGGTTTCGTGTTTAGTGTTTAAAATATAGGGTTTAGGGTGGGGGTTTGGGATTTAGGGTTTAAGGTTTAGGGTTTAGGATGTAGTGTTTTGTGTTTGGGGTTAGGGTTTAGGGTTTCGAGTTTAAGGTTAGGGGTTAGGGGTTTACGGTTTAGTGTTTAGAGTTTAGGGTTTGGGGTTTATGGTTTGGGGTGTGGGTTTAGGGTTCCGGCTTAGGGGTTAGGGTTTGGGGTTAAGGGTTTAGGTTTAAAGGGTTAAGATTTAGGGTTTAGGGTTTATGGTTTGGGGTCTAGTGTTTAGGGTTTAGGGTTTAAGGTTTAAGGATTAGTGTTTAGAGTTTAGAATTTAGGGTTTAGGGTTTGGAGTTTGGGGTTTAGGGTTTAGGGTTTAGAGTTTAGGGTTTATGATTTAGTGTTTAGGGTAAGGATTTAGGGTTCGCGATTTAGGGTTTGGGGTTTAGGGTTTAAGGTTTAGGGTTTGCGGTTTGCGATTTGGGGATTAAGGTTTAGGGTTTGGGTTTTAGGGTTTAGGGTGTAGGGTGTAGGGTTTCGGATTTAGTGTTTTGGGTTTTGGGTTCGGGGTTTTTTATATAGGGTTTAGGGTTTAAGGTTTAGGGTTTAGAGTTTGGGGTTTAGGGATTAGGGTTTGGGGTTTGGGGTTTAGGGTAAGGGTGTAGCATTTAGCATAGGCCTTTGGGGTTTAGGGTTTAAGGTTTAAGGTTTAGGGTTTGCGGATTGGGGTTTAGGGTTTAGGATTTAGGGTAAGGGTTTGGGGTTTTGAGTTTAGGGTTTAGGGTTTAGGGTTTCGGAATTAGCGTTGAGGGTTTTGAGTTTAGTATTGAGGATTTACGGTTTCGAGTTTAGGGTTTTATGTTTTGGGTTTAGGGTAAGGGTTTGGGGATTGGGGTGTAGGGTTTAGGGTTTAGGATTTGGGCTTTAGGGTTTACGGTTTACATTTTTGGGTTTTGGATTTTGGGATAAATCGTTGAGGGTTGAGGGTTTGGGGTTTAGAGTTTAAGGTTTATGGTTTGATGTTTAGGGTTTAAAGTTTTTGCTTTAGGGCTAGGGTTTAAGGTTTTGGATTCAGGGTTTTGGGTTTAGCACTTAGGGTTTAGGGTTTCGGGTTTAGTGTTTAAAATATAGGGTTTAGGGTTTAGAGTGGGGGTTTGGGATTTAGGCTTTAAGGTTTAGGGTTTAGTGTTTAATATTTGGGGTGTAGGGTTTACGGTTAGGGCTTTAGGGTTTAGGGTTTAAGGTTTGGGGTTTGCAGTTAGGGTTTGAGGTTAAGGGTTTAGGGTTAAGGGGTTTGGGTTTAGGGTTTCGGGTTTTGCATTTAGGGTTTACGGTTTAAGGTTTAGTGTTTAGGGTTTGGGGTTTGGGGTTTAGGGTTTGAGGTTTAGGGTTTGGGGTTTAGGGATTAGGGTTTAGGTTTTAAGGTTTAGTCTTTAGGGTTTGGGGTTTGGAGTTTAGGGTTTAGGGTTTAAGGTAACAGTTTGGGGTTTGGCATTAAGGGTTTAGGGTTTGGGGTTTAGGGTTCAAGGTTCAGGGTTCAGTGTTTGAGGTTTAGGGTTTTGGGTTTTGGGATTAGGATTTAGGGTTTGCAGTTTAGGAATTATGGTTTAGGGTTTCAGGTTTCGGGTTAAGGGTTTAGGGTTTGGGGTTTGGGGTTTGGGGTTTGGAGTTTAATGTTTAGGGTTTGGGGCTTGGGGTTTAAAGAATGGAGTTTAAGGATAGGGTTTGGGGTTTGGGGAATCGGATTTGGGGTTTAAGGTTTCGACTTTAGCATTTAATTTTATGGTTTGCAGTTCAGGGTTTAAATTTTCGGGTTTAGGGTTTAGGTTTTCAGTTTTAGGGTTTAGGGTTTAAGGTTTGGGGTTTAAACTTTGGAGTTTGGGCTTGGGGCATCAGGTTTCGAGTTTAGCATTTAGTATTATAGTTTGGGGTTTAGGGTTTAAAGTTTGAGTTTAGGGTTAAGGTTTGGGTTTAGGGTCTGTAGTGTAGGATATAGGGTTGTTTAGCGTTTAGGGTTTGGGGCTTAGGGTTTAGTGTTTGTGTTTTGGTGTTTAGGGTTTAGGTTTTAGAGTTTAGATTTTAGGGTTTATTTTTTGCAGTTTAGGGTGTGGTGTTTGGGATTGAGGGTTTGGGGTTTGGGGTTTAGGGTTTAGGGTTTAGGGTTTAAATTTTGTTGTTTAGGGTTAGGGTTTGGGGTTTAGAGTTTTAGCATTAGCATTTAGGGTTTAGGGTTTAAAGTTTGGGGTTTAGAGTAAGGGTTTGGGGTTTGGGTTTAGGGTTTAGGGTTTGTGGCTTAGAGTGTAGGATTTGGGTTTGTAGTTTGGGATTTAGGATTTGGGGTGTTAGGTTTAGGTTTTAGGGTTTAGGGATTAGGGATTAGTGTTTAGGGTTGTGGTTTTGGAGTTTAGGGTGTAGGATTTGGGGTTTAGGGTTTAGTGTTTGGGGTTTAGGCTTTAGGATTCATAGTTTGGGGTTTTCTGTTTAGGGTTTGGGGTTTGGGGTTAAGGGTGTAGCCTTTTGGTTTTAGGGCATAGTGTTGAGTGTTGAGGGTAGAGGATTTGGGGTTTTTGGTTGTGGTTTAGGGTTTAGGGTTTGGGCATTAGGGTTTAAAGTTTGCAGTTTAGGGTTATGGTTTACGGTTTGGGGTTCAACATTTTGTGTCTAGCATTTTGAGTTTATGGTTTGGGGTTTAGGGTTTAAAGTTTAGGTTTTAGGGTTTATGTTTTAAGGTTTGAGGTTTAAGGTTTGGGGTTTACGGTTTAGGTTTTAGGGTTTAGTTTTAGGGCTTGGGGTTTAGAATTCGAGGTTTATGGTGGGGGTTTATAGTTTAGGGTTTACGATTTATGGTTAAGGGTTTAGGGTTTAGGGTATACAGTTCAAGGTTTGGGGTGTAGGGTTTTGGATTTCGGGTTTTGGCATTGAGGGTTTGGGGTTTGGGGTTTAGGGTTTTAAGTTTAGGGTTTTGGGAAAGGGTTTAGGGTTTTATGGTTTAGGGTTTAGGGTTTACAATTTATGGTGGGGGGTTTAGGGTTTGGGATTTAAGGTTTAGGTATTAGGCTTTGGGGTTTAGCGTTTAGTGTTTAGGGTTTAGGGTTTGGGGTATAGGGTTTAGGGTATAGAGTGTAGGGTTTCGGGTTTCGGGTTGGAGTTTGGGGATTAAGGTTTAGGATTTAGGGTTTAGGGTTTAGGGTTTAGGATTTAGGGTTAAGGTTAGGGTTTAAGGCATTAAGGTTAGGGTTTAGGGCTTGGGGCTTGGCGTTTAATGTTTGGGGTTTAGGGTTAGTGTTTGGGTTTGGGGTTTAGCGATTAGGGTTATTTACCTTTAAGGGTTTATGGTTTAGGGCTCAGGGCCTAGGGTTTATAGTTTGGGGTTTGGAGTTTAGGGTTTAAAGTTTAGGTTTTAGGCTTTACGGTTTAGGGTTTAGGGTTTCGGTTTTAAAGTTTGGGGTTTAAGGATAGGGTTTAAGGTTTGGGGCTTCGGGTTTAGGGTTTAAGGTTTTGAGTTTTGCATTTAGTTTTATGGTTTCGGGTTCATGGTTTAAAGTTTGGGTTTGGGGTTAGGGTTTAGCGTTTGGAGTAAAAGTTTTAAGGTTGTTTAGGGTTTAGGGTTTAGGGTTTGGGGCTTAGGGTTAGGGGTTTGGGGTTTAGGGTTTCAGTTTTAGGGCTTAGGGTTTATTGTTTACGATTTAGGCTATCGTGTTTGGGGTTAAGGGTTTGGGGTTTGGGGTTTAGGGTTTAGGGGTTAGGGTGTAGGGTTTTGGATGTATGGTTTGCGGTTTAGGGGTTAGCGTTTTGGGTTTTGGGTTTAGGGTTCACGGTTTAGGGTTTATTGTTTGGGATTAAGGGTTTAGGGTTTGGGGTTTAAGGTTTACATTTAGGGTTTGGGGTTTGGTGTTTAGAGTTTTGGGTTTAGGGTTTAAAGTTTAGCGTTTAGGGTTTAGGGTTTGCAGCTTAAGGTGTAGGGTTTGGCATTTAGGGTTAAGGGTTAGGGTATAGGGTTCAGGGGTGGCATTTAGGGTTTAGGGTTTAGGGTTAAGGGTTTAGGGTTAAGGGTTTAGGGTTTGGGTTAAGGGTTGAGAGTTTAGGATTTAGGGTTTCAAGTTTCGGGTTTAAACTTTGGGGTTTAGGGTTAGGTTTGGGGTTTGGGGTTCAAAGTTTCGGGTTTAGCATTTAGGATTTCGTGTTTCGGGTTCAGGGTTTAGGGAAAGCGTTTAGGGTTTCGGGTTTGGGTTAAGGGTTAAGAGGTTTGGGGTTTAGGGTTTAAAGTTTAAGGTTTAGGGTGTCGGGTTTGGGTTAAGGGTTAAGAGGTTTAGGGTTTAGGGTTTAAAGTTTAAGGTTTAGGGTTAGGGTTTGGGGTTCAATGTTTTGGGTTTAGCATTTAGGGTTTCGAGTTTTGAGCTTAGGGTTTAGGGTTTAGCATGTTGGGTTTTGGGTTTAGGGTTGACGGTTGAGGGTTTAGGGTTTATGGTTTGGGGTTTAGGGTTTAGGGTTTAGGGTTTGGGGTTTAGGGTTTGGCATTTGGGGATTATGGTATAGGGTTTGGGGTTTAGGGTTTATAATTTGGGATGTAGGGTTTGGGGTTTGGGGTTTAGGGTTTGTGGTTTAGGGTTTAGTGTTTGGGCTTTAGGGTTTAGGGTTTTGCGCTTTGGGTTTTAGGTTTAGGGTTTAGGGTTAGGGGTTTAGGTTTTGGGGTTTGTGGTTAAGGGTTTAGGGTTTAGGGTTTAGGGATAGGGGTTTAGGTTTTGGGGTTTGTGGTTAAGGGTTTAGGGTTTAGGGTTTAGGGTTTAGCGTTGAGGGTTGAAGGTTTAGGATTTATGGTTTGGGATTTAGGGTTTAGTGTTTCGGCTTTCGAGTTTAGGGTTTAAAGTTTAGGGTTTTATTGTTTAGGGTTTAGGGTTTGGGGTTTCTAGTCAAGGGTTTCGGGTTTCGGTTTTAGAGTTTAGGGTTTTTAGTTTCGCGTTGAGAGTTGAGTGTTTGGGGTTTATGGTTTGCAGTTTACGGTTTAGTGTTTCGGCTTTCGAGTTTAAGGTTTTATTGTTTAGGGTTTAGGGCTTGGCGTTTCGAGTTTATGGTGGGGGTTTGGGGTTTAGGGTTTGTGGTTTACGGTTTAGGGATTGGGGTTTGGAGTTCAGGGTTTAGGGTTTAGGGTTTGGGGTTTAAGGTTTAGGGTTTGGGGTTTAGTGTTCAGGGTTTGGGGTTTAAGGTTTAGGATTTAGGGTTTAGGTTTTTGGTTTTTGGTTTAGGGTTAAGGTTAGGGTTTGGGACTTTAAGGTTTGGGGTTTGGGTTTGGGGTTTGGGGCTTTAGGGTTTACGATTTGGGATTTAAAGGTTTAGTGTTTAGGACTTAGGGTTTAGGGTTTAGGGTGTAGGGTTTAGGGTTTAGGGTTTGGGGTTCATGGTTTAGGGTTTGCTATTTAGTGTTTAGGGTTTGGAATATAGGGTTTACCATTTTGGGTTTAGGGTTTGGTGTTTAGGGTTTAAGGTTAAGAGTTCAGGGCTTAGGGTTGGGGTTTCAGGTTTGTGATTTAGGGTTTTGGGTTAAGGTTTAAGGTTTAGGGTTTAGGGTTTCGGATTTAGGGTTACGAGTTTAGAGTTTTCAGTTTGGGTATTAGGGTAAGGGTTTGGGGATTGGGGTTTAGGATTTACGATTTACGGTTTTGGGTTTATGGTTTTGGGTTCAGGGTTTACGGTTTGGGGTTTAGGGTTTAGGGTTTGGGGTTTAGGTTTTAGGGTTTAGAGTTAGGGATTGGGGTTTAGGGTTTAGGGTTTCGGGTTTAGCATTTAGGGTTTAGGGTTTGGGGTCTAGGCTTTAATGTTTGGGGTTTAGGGTTAGGGTTAAGGGTGTAACGTCCTGAAAATTCAATACCTGACTTTGACCGAGTTTTCTGTTTGACTTTTCTGTTGTGTTTGACTGAACTTGCTTGTGTTTGGTTTTGCTTGCAAATAGGATAAGAAACTCTAGTTAGAGGAATAGACACTTAAAAATCAGGAAAAAGGTGTCAGAGGAACCCTAACCCAAACCCTACTAGGGTTACCCTAGGAACTAAATTGAAAGAAAAACTTGGTTTTAGCCCTTTTTGTTTTATTGAGTGAAAAGAGTAGAGAAGACCTATTTGACCCAAGAAAGATACCCTAGGACACTCTAGAGACACCCTAAGACTTAAATAAGGGACCCCAACCTCAAGACAATTCCTGAATTGACACATTTTCCCCAGTAGAAATTCAGGGACTGAAAAGATAGAAATGAAAATTTTCGAATAAGGCACCCTAGCTTGCTTAACGCCCAAGAAAGCCCAATTTAGCCACCCAAAGACACTCAAAACTGCCCTATTAAGTGCCAGCCATAAGACTTAACAGGAAATTAAATAAATTAGACAAGTTACACAATTTAAAAGTGAAATAAATGAGGATAAAACATCCGATTAACCCCTTAAATGTTACCCTTTCGCTTGGTAACTGAAATTACCAATTTAAAGAACTAATTAATCACCTAATTATGACCTTAGCTGCAGCAAATACCTTTAGGCAACTACACAAAGGGATGAATAACCAAAATTGAGACTTAGAAACCTAAATTTAACATGCTACAATGCCATATAGAAGCCACATTCCCCACTTCACTTAAACTAGTCTTACTCGAGACTTAATAAGCAATTAAGCCACCCAAACAGCCCCTAAGCCACTGCTAGCACACACCATTAGGTGTCTAAACGGGAATTAACAGCTGCTGGGAGCTAGACACCTCACCAAATCATCATTCCTCCACACATGCCATCAAACCTCCACAAATAGAGTGAACCCGAGAGAGAGGGAGGCATCAGATGGAGAATTGAGATTGAAACCAATAGAGAAGTGAGTGTGAGTTTTAGAGAGAGCTAAGGCAGGAAAGAAAAGCTGAAAGCTCGAGCTTATCAGCTGGAAGCAAGGGAGAAAGCAGAAAACTCTAGTCACCCACACACACTCAAGCAAAACCACTTTCATCAAGCTTGGCCCAAGGATTTCGGAAGCTCAACCCATCTTTTCTCCTCTGGAAATTCAAGGTAACATATGGTTACCCTTCCTTCTTCATCTCAGAGTCAAGAGCATCCATCAATGGTGATGGTATAAGGCTCTATAACCTTTTCTTTCGCGGCTGTCATTTAAAGCCTTGTTTTGGGCAGTGTTGTTTCAATAGAGCATAACTCTCTCGATTCTTAACCAAATTGAGCGTGTAATGTGGCAGAAGAAAGCTGAGAGAATGTACTTTAATAACCCCAAATGAATGTTTCATCCAAGGCTGTCGTACAGCTGATAGTGGCCTTGAAAGTCTACTGAGATTGTCAAAAACTCTGTTTTTCTGGTATAAGAATTTTGTGACTGTTTCCTGTGATTTTTGGTAGGCTAGGCTTCGAGTGAAGTTATGGTAACTTAGAAATGAATAATTGAATTATAGGACACTAGAGATCAGAACTAATTACTTAGATAAACCAATGATTCAGTAATGAAAGAACTTCAAATTCAAAAGCTGCAAAAATTGACTCTTGGTGAGTGCTATTCTAAATTGCTTGCTGTTAACTTGTTGTAATCCTATTCTCTCATGTTCATATTGCAAAAATGTGGCTAATAAATCTCTGAATGCGCTAAGGATGTTAATTTACAGTAAGAGAATTTGTTAAAACAGGTTATATAACTCAAAATAGGAAAAAACTACTGGAAACTTATTAGCTCTGAAATTGACTTGAAACTTGCTGGTAAATTGTTGAGCTTGCTGTTTTCTGATATTTGTACTATCACATGAGTTGCTGAGTCTCTAAACAACTTATTAGCTCTGAAATGACCTAAGAAATTATGAATAATTGACTAAGTAACTTAATTAAACAAAAGTGGGCATTTTCATGATTCTGTTTGGGTTGCTTTTGCAGTAAAACAACTGGAAACTTTACTTTCTGACCTCCCTAATGTTATGTGCTATTTATGGAAGCCCTAAATACTTTGAAGTGCTGGAAACTGATAAAATACAACCTAGGAAATGAACTAAGAGCTTAAATAGTAAAGAGGAGCTCCAACTAGTTCTGAATTAGTAACAGTACATGTCAATTGAACCCAAGTTCTGATTCTTTGATTTTTGTAGTGTGCCTAAGTGATAAAGATAGTGAGAGACTTGGTTCTTAGTAAACTCAATTCTGTGGGAGTAAAAATTGCAAAATTAAGGAAAAAGGGATTTAGGGTGACAGAGATAAGGCCCTGAATTTTGAAAAGGACCTCTAACCTAGGAAATTGAGTAAGAAAGAGGCAGTAGGGGAATAAAAAGGGCTGAGTAAGGAGAGAACCTTAGAGTACAAGAAGAGGCAAATTGACACTCTTGTGCACTAGGAAGTGGGAATTCCAACTATAAAAGTTGCGTACTCTGGTTCTGAGTGGGTAGGCCAACTTTTCCCACTCTCCAGACTCCCAAAGGAGTATTCCCAGAAAGGAAACTGGCTCAAAGGGGCTTAGGCTGGCCTCTAAAACACCAAAACACCTTAAGTGGAAAATTTGACAAAATAGTGGCAAAATCACTGCAGGAACTACATTTCTGTACTGATATTGTAACGTCCTTGTTTCTTTACTGATTTTAATTGCGGAATTAGGTTATTTACTTAACTTTTAAAATCCCGGTCCAATTTTTTTTCTTTTCCTTTTCATGTGGGATGCGTAAAGTTAAGTATTTCCCCAAGGATCGCTTACTCTCGGTTGGTTATTTTAACCTAAGAAACTAGAAGTTACATGTTTGATACTCTCACGCACTTCCAAATCCGTACTCAATGAAGTTAAGTGAAAGTCAGGTACTAATCCTCCATATGTATATGCTAAGCAGTTCAAGGGCTAGTCTACTGCATACAAGTCATACATACATATATATATATATATATACATACAAATAAAAGTATCGTAGTCAGTGGCACGCAGGCCCCAAATAGTTAGTGCTAATATCCGTACTAGAGTCACATCTGAGTCACTACCAAAATAGAGTTAGCTCCTGCTACCTATCCATCACACCCCTTTCTAAGTCCCCGGGGCATTCTCAACCGAAGGGAAAAAGAAAAGGATGTTGACTGCCTTCAGGATTTGGAAGTAACCCAGAAGGGGAACCTCCAAGAGCTCTACCTCAATCTCCGACAGCAGTATGTACCTGGGCATCTGAACACACTAACGTAGTGAGATATAAAATCCCAGTAACTGATTACCAGTTTTATAAAAGACTAACTAATGGTTCAGCTGCATTCCTAAGAATACAGAAAAATACTTCCTTCCCAATCAACAGATAATTTAAACTTAGTACACATCAATTACAAGATATTTCCACTTATGCAGTTCAGAATATATAGTCATTATGAAAAAGCTGTAAACAGATAAAAAGTCATTTTCCTTTTCAAAAATATGCACGTTTACCACTACATGCACTTATCAGCCATGCCAAACATCAAGTCTCTCCAGGACCTGTACAACTGGTTTTAAACCATTACCATCAATTTAAAACAATCTAATAAAACAGGACAATACCGACTTACCATCTAACACTATGGAAAAGCCTACCCAAATAAGGCTAACAGGAAATTACCTAACATCCCAGGGCGTCCCCCGGTGTGTGCACAAGTTAGAACCTTAGGATCACCAGGGCCAGACTGGATTATTTCCTCACTAGTTGCTAGGCAGCTACATCCCGGACGCATTCCTAGCCAACCTAATGTGTCCTTTTCATACAGATCAAATTATACAATATAGTTTTCATCCACATGTAATATTTACTCAGTTACCATTCAATTGCCTCTCCAGGGCATTTTGCAATTTAAACAAAGATATTGCCTCTCCAGGGCATATGCACTTTAAACACAGATATTGCCTCTCCAGGGCATACACAGATATTGCCTCTCCAGGGCAATTTTACCATTTTACCCTTTCAAGGGCATATGCAAATCAAAACATAGATGCATGCTCAAAGGCTTGCCCTCCAAGGCAGTTTAGTTCAAAGATGCATGCTAAAACTCATTTTCATGATTTGGATGCCACACAATTAAATAGCCTGATAAAACAGTCAATTTAGCCACTGGTCAACTTAAAAGTCAAACAAAAGTCAACCACAACGTCAAATATGACTTACACAGCAAGTAACATGCATAACTATTAATTTAAGCATTCAAAGGTCATGAAATTTCACCACAAGCATCATTCACACATACTCAACAGCCTCAGCTTGTTTTCCAATAAAGACAATTGCATTTGGACCCTTATTTTCACAAATCTTTTCAAAAGAGTCCTATTCTTTAAAGTAAAGGGATTCAAGGCACATTTCAAGTATTTTGACCCCATTCAGTCACCAAAAGAGTCAATTAGGTCTCGCTACACACATCCAGAAAATCCCAAGAGAATCTAAGCAGAATTTGGGTAAAAATAGCAATTTTCAGCTTTTCTCAAGTTTTTCTTGCAAATTGGTCCCTATTAAGACCCAAATTCTGTTCTGGATTGTTTCAAGCTAAAACCAAGGTGCAGAAAGTACCTAGAGGCTATTTGTGACTTGCTAATGAAGGTTTCACAGAAATATTACCAACAGAGGTCATACTTTTGCAGCAAAATACATGAAATTGCAAAGAAATCAAGTTAGGTTTTAAAATAGGGTTAGAGGCCACTTTGACCACTTCCCTGCCAATACAGACGACCACACTAACTCAGTTTAGTCCTTATTGCATCCCCTTTTCTTTTTTGACCTTTGCCCAGCCCATTTTAGTATCTCCTAAGCAAGATAAGACCACTTGTGGCTCGCACAGCAAGTGGGTGCAACCACATCAGTACAGAGTTGCCATAACTTGGTTCATTTTCTGTTTTGCTGAGGGTACTTAGGAGGTTTAGAGGGTGGGAGGATAGGCCTACCCTCTTAGAACCTGAGTACCCAAGTTTTTTCCAACTAGTGGACTCTTTCCATGCTTGCCTACCCCAATTCCCAGTCTAAGAGTATGTGAACCCTATTACTCTTACCTCCATTCTTGGCACTTTTCTTTTACTGTTTTAAACTTCCCCTAACCTCAGAAATTAGGTTTGACAGCAAAAGGGAGGATCCCCAAAACATAAAAAATGATGTCTTGGTCACTGTGGCTACTTAGGGTATGTAGACAAGTTCAAAAGGAGAACTTTAGTAGGATTTTATAGTGGTTAAAAACCCAACACCTTCAATTTTTAAGCATTTAACAGAAAACACAAGGCTTATAGTCACAATAGCACGCTTTCAGTCTAAAACTCTGATTCTTATCATAAGTAAACTTTCAAAATTTCATTCAGAATTCCAGCCAGCTTTTTTAGAAATTTAGGCACTATAAAATTCAGTAAAACATGAGGTTTACCACAAACCATAGTAGCAACAGGTTATATTCAAAAAATTTCAGCTTTGCACTTCAACTACATTCTGTTTCCCAACCTTTTCAAGGTTATTTGGAAACTACCAAGTACCCCTTAACATTATTACAATAGTGAAACATCAATTTTGAAAGTAAACACCAGTAAAAGAAAGAAAATCAGAAAATCATTTATCAAGGCTGGTTTTTAACTTTCACGAGAAATTCTCACCACCTAGACCAGAAGTTTTAGGAGTGATTACAGCAAGCTTTCAACTACACATAGTCCCATTAACATCTACTAGTTTCTCTAGGCTCAAATCAGAACCCAAACTACCAAAAACACTAAGACAACAAGCATACACTTTCATACTAGAAAATCAGCATTTTTAGCAGAACATCATCAAGGTTTCGAGGCTCTGAACCCCTGTACGGCAGCCTCTGACCAAACATGCATTATGAGGATTTTAAAGTTAATTCTTTTATCTTTCTATTGAATACTCACACGTTAAATTTGGACAAGAAATGAGAGAGATATGCCTCCTGGAAGCAACACTGCCCAAAACAGAGCTTTCAGTGGCAGCAACGAGAAACTGAGTCATAGAGGTTCATACCACCATTTCTGATGGATGCTCTTGGCTCAGGGATGGAGAAGGAAGGGTAACACTACGTTACCTCGATTTTCAGAGGAAGAGTCACGAGTTTGAGCTTCTGGATTGAGTGGGTTTCTTGGTGCAAGAACAGCAAAATTCTGGTGTGAATGTGTGTGTGGATTTCTGCTTCTCTCTCCACCTTCAGCTTGAATTCTTCGATTCCCCCAGTTCCCTCACAGTCTTAGCCTCTCTCTGAACCTATTCTCTCTTGCTCTCAGCTCTCAATTCCTGGTTTAAGTTGCAGGTGCCCATCCTTCTCGGTTTCACTCCCTTTTATAGCCACCAAGGCATGTGAGAATGCAATGATGAGTGTGGTGAGGTGTTTAACGGTGGAGGCAGTCTGAAATGCACTTAGACACCTAACTGAGGTGTGCTGGCAGCTTAAGGGTTGTTTGGGTGATTAGTTTAGGTGTTTAAGTCTCGGGTAGCATGAGTTTAAGTGAGGTGACTTGAGTGGATTCTTACTTAAGTGGATTCTTGCTAAAACTACGTTTTCCAGCCTCAATTTTGTTTGTTTTAATCTTGCATTCAGCTTAAATAACTTGCTGGATGTTATAACTACCTTAATTGGGTATTGGTTCCTCTTTAAAGATAGTAAATTCGGTTACAAATTCTTAAAGGCATTAAAAAGAGGTTTATTTGCAATAAATTTCTCATTTATCTCCACTTATAAAATATGTAACCTACCTAATTATGTTTTTTTATTTAATTTCATGGCTGGCACTTTGTAGGGTAGTTTCGGGTGCCTATAAATGGTTAAATTGAACTTCCTTAGGTCTTAAGTAAGCTAAAGGGCTTTAAGTTCAATTTTTCAGTTCTTTCTTTTTAGTCCTGAATTACTACTTGAGAAAATGTGTCCTTTTAGGACTTTTCTTGAAGTTGGGGTCCCTTAGCTAAGTCTTAGGGTGTCTCTAGATTGTCTTAGAGTATCTTCCTAGGGTCAAATAGGTCTTTTCCACCCTATTTAACTTACTAAAGAAAAAGGTTAAAAACTATGTTTTTCCATTCAGCTTAGTCCCTGGGGTTAGGGTTAGGGTTCCTCTGGTTATTTTTCCCTGATTTTTAGGTCTTTTGGCCTCTAGTTAGGGTTTTATAGACTTATTTACAAGCAAAATAAAAGCAAACACATTCAAACACTAAAAAAAAATCAAAAAGTCAAACATGTTAAAGAAAAAGTCAACACTTTTAGAAAAAGTCAACAGTTAAGCTTTCGGTCAAAGTTGAGTTTCAATTTTGGGATGTTACAATACTCCCCCCATATTGGAATTTTGCCCTCAAAATTTTAAGAAAAGTATTTGCGATTAATGCTGGATACTGTTGTCTCATGTCCTCTTCGCGTTCCCAAGCCATTTCCTGTGTCGAAACATCTTGCCACAACACTTTGACTAATGGAACGGTCTTCCTTCGAAGTTGTCTAATTTCAAACTCCAGAATCTTCATAGGGACTGAGGGGTAAGTTAAATTTTCTTTCAATTCTACCGGCTCAGTTTTGAGTACATGTGAAGGGTCAGGAATGTATTTACGGAGTTGAGAAACATGGAATACGTTGTGAAGATAGAACAACTTTGGGGGCAGGGCTATTTGATATGCCGCCAGACCGATTCCCTTAAGAATCTGATAGGGACCTATGAATCGCGGATGTAATATACACGCGTTTAGTGATCTCCCTATGCCTATCATTGGGGTTACCTTGAGGAATACATGGTCTCCCTCATTGAACTCCAGTGGTTTCCTCCTCTGATTGGCATAATTCTCTTGCCTCTGTTGGGCAACTCTCATCTTATCCCTAATTATACGGAGTTGTTCCGTAGTTTGGCGAACTATTTCCAGTCCTAACACTTTCTCCTCACCGACTTTCGTCCAACACAGTGGGGACCTACAATTCCTTCCATAGAGAGCTGCGTACGGTGCCATGCCTATACTCGAGTGATAGCTATTGTTGTAGGCAAATTCTACCAGTGGCAAGTAGGCATCCCATGTGCCTTCTTTCTCCAGTGCACATGATCGAAGCATATCCTCGAGAGTTTGAATCCTTCTCTCTGACTGACCGTCAGTCTGAGGATGGTATGCTGTGCTAAACCTCAACTGTGTCCCTAAGGCTTTCTGTAGAGCTTGCCAGAATCGTGAAGTGAATCTGGGATCTCTGTCAGACACTTTGCTGGTAGGCACTCCGTGAAGTCTCACTATTTCCTTAATGTAGATTTGGGCTAGTTTTTCTAAGGAAAATGTGATCTTGATGGGTAAAAACTGAGCGGACTTTGTGAGTCTATCCACAATTACCCAGATCGGATCATGACCGGAAGGGGTTCTAGGCAGTCCTACTACGAAATCCATTGTAATTTGATCCCATTTCCACTCGGGTATGGCTAAGGGTTGTAGCATCCCCGAGGATTTTTGGTGTTCTATTTTGACTTGTTGACATGTCAGACACCTACCCACGTGCTCGACTATGTCATTCTTCATCCCTGGCCACCAAAATTTCTTTTTCAAGCCTTGGTACATCTTGGTCATACCGGGATGAATGATATACATGCTCCTATGGGCCTCATCTAAGATCGATCTTATTCCCTAACTCAGGGTCGCTAGGAATCACTATCCTATCCCTAAACAGCAGTACCCCGTCCTCCGATTCGTGAAAATCGAATTGTTTTCGTAAGACATCTAGGGTTTTATCCTTAATTTCGGCTTCTTTGATTTGAGCCCGCAGGTCACACTCGATCCTAAACTCACTAATCTCAAACTATTCATTAGCCAACACAGTATTCAAGCCTAGGTCTCTAAATTTCTCAATCATTTTCATCTCTTCGACCATTAAGTGGGCTACCTGAATCGATTTCCTACTCAAGGCATCGGCAACTACATTGGCTTTCCCCGGGTGGTACTTAAGTTCGAAGTCATAATCCTTAAATAAATCTACCCACCTGCTCTGTCTCATATTCAACTCCTTCTGATCAAAAAAGGTACTTAAGGCTCTTATGGTCACAGAAGATTGTAAACCTAGCTCCGTATAATAGGTGTCTCTAAATTTTCACTGCAAAGATTACGGCCGCTAGTTCTAGGTCATGTGTCGCGTAGTTCTCTTCATTCGGCTTAAGTTGTCATGAGGCATACGCCACCACTTGCCTATTTTGCATAAGCACACAGCCAAGTCCTTTCCTTGAGGCATCAGTGTATACCTCGACAGGCTCCGATGAGTCAGTTATGGTGAGCACAGAGGGTGTGGTCAACTATCCTTTAGAGTTTGAAAGCTAGTTTCGCACTCTGCCGACCATTTGAAAGGTGTGTTCTTTCGGGTTAGTGTAGTCATAGGGAGGGCTATCTCCGAAAATCCCATTATGAATCTCCTATAGTACCCAGCTAAACCCAAAAGCTTCTAATCTCGGTTACAGTTTGGGGTCTCTCCCAGTTCCTAACGGTCTCCGTTTTACTAGGGTCTACAGCTACGCCTTGCCTATTGATCACATGCCCTAAAACTTCACTTCTTCTAACCAAAACATGCATTTCTCTATTTTGGCGTATAGCTGTTTCTCTCATAGTACTTGCAATACCAATGCAAGATGTTCTTGATGCTCTTCTTCACTCTGAGAGTAAATTAGAATGTCATCAATGAACACTACAATGAATTGATCTAAGTAAGGTCGGAAGATGCGGTTCATGTAATCCATGAACACCTTAGGGGCATTGGTCAGCCCGAATGGCATCACTAGGAACTCATAGTGGCCATAATGCGTTCTGAATGCGGTCTTAGGGATATCTTCCTTCTTAACCCTAATCTGATGGTACCCTGACCTAAGATCAATCTTTAAAAACACAGTTGCTCCTCGCAACTGGTCCAACAAGTCATCTATGCGGGGTAAGGGATACTTGGTTTTTATGGTCACCTTATTTAACTGCCTATAGTCTATACAAAGTCTAAGGCTTCTGTCCATCTTTTTCACAAAGAGGACTGGGGCTCTCCAGGGTGAGACACTAGGTCAGATAAACTCCTTGCTCAGCAAGTCGTTTATTTGGGCCTTCAATTCCTGCAACTCAAGTAGGGTCATACGGTAAGGTGTGATTGATATGGGTCTTGTTCCAGGCATGAGATGTATAGAGAATTCTATTTCTCTCTCGGGAGGCAATTCATGTATCTCATCAAGGAAAACATCACTAAAATCCCTTTCCACTGGAATTAAACTAATCCTCTCTTATAGAATCAAAGTTCTAGGTTCTTTGACAGTACAAGCATTTGAATAGATCACTGATTTAGCAGGGCAATCCACACAACACGATTCTTAGATAACCAATCCATTCCTAAGATTAAGTCTATGGTGGACATATTCAAACAGATAAGGTTTGCATGAAAAAGTATAGAATTAATGGTGATGGGACAGTTCAAACAAGTATGGGTAGCAAGCAGTCTTTTCCCCAAAGGGGTGTAAACATGCAATTCACATAATAAGGGTTGGGTAGAACGATGTAGGGTTTTCAAACACGCTTCAGAAATAAAAGAATGGGTGGCTCCTGAGTCTAATAGAATTTTAAAATTTATGTTTTGAATCTTACCCGTGCCCTCTATGAGATCCTCAGTTTGTTCATTGACAATCCCGCCAGAGCAAAGACTCTTCCAACAGCCGGTGTCCGGTTTCCGTTCCCTACAGGATCATTGACCTTGCACGTCCTGGCAAAATGTCCTGTCTTCCCGCTCCGATAGCAGGTTAGGCAGGGTTGAGTAGGGTAGTGTTCCCTATTGCACTTGGTGCATCGATGACGGTTCACTCCAGTAGGGGTAGTTTTGCTGGTACTTCCCTGGGCAGGTTTGAAGTTTGGTTTCCTCACATTTAGGTTATTTTGGGGTCTCCGATTGAATCTCTGGTTCACTAAGGCCTTATCACTCAGATTTTTGCTAATGATACGGCATTTGTTTACTAGCTCCGCATATTTCTTTATTTCTAGCGGGGCTACTTGGGTCTTTATATTCAGGTCTAACCCAGCCTCAAACTAACTCGCCTTCCATCCCTCATCATGTCTAAACTTCAGGTAAGTAGAGAATTTGGCAAGTTCCTCAAACATGGCCAAATACTCGTCAAAGGGTCTCCCTCTCCGTTTTAACTGCAGAAACTCAATTTCTCTCTCCTTCTTTACACTTTCCGGATAGTATTTAACGAGAAAGGCTTCCCTAAAGGTTTCCTAGGTTAAAGCACGATTCCTACCCTCGAGTAGCTGTCTGGCTCCTCGCCACCAGTAATAAGTCTCACCTTGCATTTGATAGACTGCAAAGGCTAACTTTTGTGGATCAGGGGTATGGAGTACCTCAAACAGTTTTTCTAATTCCCTCAAACATTCCTCAGTCACAACAGGGTCGTAGGTACCTCTGAAAACAAGAGACCTAGCCTTCTGAAATTCAGCCCACCCCATGTTATTACCCTCATGATGCCCATTATCATGTTGATCATGGTTGTGGTTACCATGGGCCTAGCGGAGTACCTCGGTAGTTGCAGAGGCCTGGTCTCTCATAGCTTGTGCGATGTTTTCGAATGCGTGCATCATTTGACGAACCATGTCACTTTCAGGTTGCCTATTGTTAGCACCGCTCCTGGTATTTGCCATAGTTTTCTGCTAAACAAAATTATCACTAAGGTGATCAATCTTAATAATATTGTTAAATAGAGAAAAGTACAGTAAATAGAGGAGATATGCAACAGTCTAGGGTTCCTAGCACAACCATAGACTCAATTCACTCAAACTGGCATGCTCAGCTGAGTTTATCCAATCAGTGTTTATGCTAGGCTATTCTACCTACGAATTAGCAGAGTTCTAATAACCAGGCTCTAATAGCATAATGTAACGTCTTAGTTTCTTTATTGATTTTATTCACAGAATTAGGTTATTTATTTAACTTTTAAAATCCCGGTCCATTTTTTTCTTTTCCTTTTCATGTGGGATGCGTAAAGTTAAGAATTTCCCCAAGGATTGCTTACTCTCGGTTGGTTATTTTAACCTAAGAAACTAGAAGTTACATGTTTGATACTCTCGCGCACTCCCAAAATTCGTACACAATGAAGTTAAGTGAAAGTGAGGTACTAATCCTCCATATGTATATCCTAAGCAGTTCAAGGGCTAGTCTACTGCATACAAATCATACATACATATATACATACATACAAAAAAAAGCATCGTAGTCAGTGGCACGCAGGCCCCAAATAGTTAGTGCTAATATCCTTACTAGAGTGAAATCTGAGTCACTGCCAAAACAGAGTCAACTCATGCTACATATCCATCACACCCTTTTCTAAGTCCCCGGGGCATTCTCAACCGAAGGGAAAAAGAAAAGGATGTTGACCGCCTTCGAGATTTGGAAGTAACCCAGAAGGGGAACCTCCAGGAGCTCTACCTCAATCTCCAACAGCAGTATGTAACTGGGCATCAGAACACACTAACGTAGTGAGATATAAAATCCCAGTAACATAGATTACAAGTTTTGTAAAGGACTAATTAGTGGTTCAGCTGCATTCCTAAGAATATAGAAAAATACTTCCTTCCCATTCAAAAGATAATTTAAACTTACTACACATCAATTAAAAGATATTTCCACTTATGCAGCTCAGAATATATAGTCATGCTGAAAAAGCTGTAAACAGATAAAAAGTCATTTTCCTTTTCAAAAATATGCACGTTTACCACTACATGCACTCATCAGCCATGCCAAACATCAAGTCTCTCCAGGACCTGTACAACTGGTTAAACCATTACCATCAATTTATAACAATATAATGAAACAGGACAATACTGATTTACCATTTAACACTATGGAAAAGCCTGCCCAAATAAGGCTAACAGTAAATTACCTAACATTCCAGTGCGTCCCCCCGTGTGCGCACAAGTTAGAACCTTAGGATCACCAGTCCCGGACTAGATTATTTCCTCACTAGTTGCTAGGCAGCTACGTCCCGGACGCATTCCTAGCCAGCCTAGTGTGTCCTTTTCATACAGATCAAATTATACAATATAATTTTTCATCCACAGGTAATGTTTACTCAGTTGCCATTCAATTGCCTCTCCAGGGCATTTTGCAATTTAAACACAGATATTACCTCTCCAAGGCATATGCACTTTAAACACAGATATTGCCTCTCCAACGCATACACAGATATTGCCTCTCCAGGGCAATTTTACCATTTTACCCTTTCAAGGGCATATGCACATCACAACACAGATGCATGCTCAAAGGCTTGCCCTCCAAGGCAGTTTAGTTCACAGATGCATGCTAAAAGTCATTTTCATGATTTGGATGCCACACAATTAAATATCCTGATAAAACAGTCAATTCAGCCACTGGTCAACTTAAAAGTAAAACAAAAGTCAACCACAACGTCAAATATGACTTACCTAGCATGTAACAGGCATAACTATTAATTTAAGCATTCAAAGGTCATCAAATTTCACCACAAGCATCATTAACACATACTTAACACCCTCGGCTAGTTTTCCAATAAAGACAATTGCATTTGGACCCTTAATTTCACAAATCTTTTCAGAAGAGTCCTATTCTTTAAAGTGAAGGGAATCAAGGCACAATTCAAGTATTTTGACCCCATTCAGTTACCAAAAGAGTCAATTAGGTCCTACTACACACATCCAGAAAATCCCAACAAAATCTAACCAGAATTTGGGTAAAAATAGCAATTTTGAGCTTTTCTCAATTTTTTCTTGCATATTGGTCCCTATTAAGACCCAAATTCTGTTCTGGGTTGTTTCAAGCTAAAAACAAGGTGCAGAAAGTACCTAAAGGCTATTTGTGACTTGGTAATGAAGTTTCCACAGAAAGACTACCCACAGAGGTCATACTTTTGTAGCAAAATACATGAAATTGCAAAGAAATCAAGTTAGGTTTTAAAATAGGGTTAGAGGCCACATTGACCACTTCCCTGCCAATACAGAGGACCACACTAACTCATAGGATCAGAGACTACCACAACTCAACCTCAAATTACTCAGTTCACACAGATTCTGTTAAAGGGACAAAAACAATAAAATTAGTTCAGATTAGTCCCTATTGCATTCCCTTTTCTGTTTTGACCTCTGCCCAGCCCATTTTAGTATCTCCTAAGCAAGATAAGACCACTTGTGGCTCGCACAGCAAGTGGGTGCAGCCACATCAGTACAGAGCATCCATTTCTGCAAGCATTTTTCTCCTTTTGCCATTTTTCCTCTTTTGTAACCCTTTTTTGTTTTCTAGGCCATACTTGGTTCATTTTCTGTTTTAGTGAGGGTACTTAGGAGATTTAGAGGGTGGAGGATAGGCCTACCCTCTTAGAACCTGAGTACCCAAGTTTTAGCCAACTAGTGGCCTCTTTTCTTGCTTGCCTACCCCAATTCCCACTCTAAGAGTATGTGAACCCTATTATTCTTACCTCCATTCTTAATACTTCTCTTTTACTACTTTAAACTTCCCTTAACTTCATAAATTAGGTTTGACAGCAAAAGGGAGGATCCCCAAAACATCAAAAATCATGTCTTGATCATTGTGGCCACTTAGACAAGTTTAAAAGGAGAACTTTAGTAGGATTTTATAGTGGTTAAAAACCCAACACCTTCAATTTTTAAGCATTTAACAGAAAACACAAGGCTTATAGTCACAATCAGCACGCTTTCAGTCTAAAACTCTAGTTCTTATCATGAGTAAACTTTCAAAAATTCATTCAGAACTCTAGCAAGCATTTTTAGAAATTTTGGCACTAGAAAATTCAGTAAAACAAGAGGTTTACCACAAATAATAATAGCAACAAATCATATTCACAAAATTTTGGCTTTGCACTCCAAGTCCATTCTGTTTCCCAACCTTTTCAAGGTTATTTGGAAACTACCAACTACCCCTTACCATCATAACAGTAGTGAAACATCAATTTTGACAGTAAACACCAGTAAAAGAAAGAAAATCAGAAAATCATTTATTCAAGGCTGGTTTTTAACCTTCTCTGAAAATTCTCAGCACCTGCACCAGAAGGTTTAGGAGTGATTAAAAGCATGCTTTCAACTACACATAGTCCCATTAACATTTACTAGTTTCTCTAGGCTCAAATCAGAACCCAAACTACCAAAAACACTAAGACAACAAGCATACACTTTCATACTAGAAAATCAACATTTTTAGCAGAACATCATCAAGGTTTCGAGGCTCTGAACCCCTGTTGGGCAGCCTCTGGTTATACATACATTAAGGGGCTTTTAAAGTTCCTTCTTTTAGCTTTCTATTGACTACTCACACGTTAAATTTGTACAGGAGAGATTTGCCTCCTGGAAGCAACACTGCCCAAAACAGAGCTTTCTGTGGCAGCAACGAGAAACTGAGTCATAGAGGCTCATACCACCATTTCTGGTGGATGCTCTTGGCTCAGGGATGGAGAAGGAAGGGTAACACTACGTTACCTTGATTTTCAGAGGAAGAATCATGAGTTTGAGCTTCTGGATTGAGTCGGTTTCTTGGTGCAAGAATAGAAAAATTCTGGTGTGAATGTGTGTGAGGATTTCTGCTTCTCTCTCCACCTTCAGCTACAATTCATCGATTCCCCCAGTTCCCTCACAGCCTCGGCCTCTCTCTGAACCTATTCTAACTTGCTCTCAACTCTCAATTTCTGGTTTAAGTTGCTGGTGCCCATCCTTCTCGGTTTCACTTCCTTTTATAGCCACCAAGGCATGTGAGAATGCAATGATGAGTGTTGTGAGGTGTTTAACGGTGGAGGCAGTCTGAAATGCACTTAGACACCTAAGTGAGGTGTGCTGGCTGCTTAAGGGCTGTTTGGGTGATTAATTTGGGTGCTTAAGTCTTGGGTAGCATGAGTTTAAATGAGGTGGCTTGAGTGGTTTCTTGTTAAAACTCGGTTTTTCAGCCTCAATTTTGTTTGTTTTAATCTTGCATTCAGGTTTCTTAAGTTGCTGGAGATTATAACTACCTTAATTGGGTATTGGTTCCTCTTTAAAGATAGTAAATTCGGTTACAAGTTCTAAAGGCATTAAAAAGGGGTTTATTTGTAATAAATTTCTCATTTATCTCCATTTTTAAAATATGTAACCTACCTAATTATGTTTTTTTATTTAATTTCATGGCTGGCACTTTGTAGGATAGTTTAGGGTGCCTCTAACTGGTTAAATTGAACTTCCTTAGGCCTTAAGTAAGCTAAAGGGCTTTAACTTCAATTTTTCAGTTCTTTCTTTTTAGTCCTGAATTTCTACTTGAGAAAATGTGTCCTTTTAGGACTTTTCTTGAGGTTGGGGTCCCTTAGCTAAATCTTAGGGTGTGTCTAGAGTGTCTTAGGGTATCTTCCTAGGGTCAAATATGTCTTTTCCACCCTATTTAACCTACTAAAGAAAAAGATTAAAAACTAAGATTTTCCTTTCAGCTTAGTCCCTAGGGTTAGGGTTAGGGTTCCTCTGGTTATTTTTCTCTGATTTTTAGGTCTCTTGGCTTCTAGTTAGGGTTTTATAGACTTATTTACAAGCAAAATAAAAGCAAACACATTCAAACACTAAAAAAAATCAAAAAGTCAAACATGTTAAAGAAAAAGTCAACACTTTTAGAAAAAAGTCAACAGTTAGGCTTTTGGTCAAAATTGGGTTTAAATTTTGGGATGTTACAGATATGGCTGCACTCACTTGCTGTGAAAGTCATAAATGACCATAGCCTAGTGAGGGAAAATAATTTCGGGCCTGACAGAAGCCAAAACAGAAAAGGACTAAAAATAAGGACTAAATTGTAAAGAAATCAGTGTTTTCTTACCCTTGTTGAAAACTGGGTATTCTGAGTTGTTTGAAGTTAACCAATAGTTCTCGTTGACTTATTGTGATGCTGGAATGTTTCCTACAGGGTTGGAAGAGACCATTGTGGTCTCTAGCTGTGTTGTGAGACTTAAAACACTTTTCTCAAAGTTAAGGGTTTTGCTGCATAAAGTAGACTTCTGAACTGTTTTTATTTTTGGAAAGTGTATGAGCAAACCAAATTTAGTCTTGTGAAGCTTGCTCTATCCTTGTTTTAGCTTGAAACAACCCAGAATTGAAATTGAGTGTCAATAGGGACCATTTTGAAAGAAAAACTGGAAAGAATCCCAAGATTCTTATTTTGACAAAATTTCTGGTTGAATTCTTTTGGAAACATTCTAGATGTGTGTACTGGATGTTAAATGATTAATTTGTGTGGCTGGATGAAGTTAAATTGTTTGGAATTACCTTTTTTTCAATTGTTTTGAAAAGAGGACCATTTGGATAAAAAAAATTAAGGAAATTGAGGGTTAAATTGTGATTTTCTTTCTTGAAAAACCAGTTGTATCTATTAAATGCATGATATAGATGCTTTTGATGAAATTTAATGGTATTTGAATGCTTGTTGGAGAAGTTATGTAAGTTGCATGGTGCACAAGTTATATTTGACTTTGTGGATAACTCTGTTTGACTTTGAGTTGACTAAATGCAAAGTTGACATGTTTTAAGCAGTCTATTTAAGTGTGTGGCATCCAATTCTAGAACTGAAATTTAGCATGCATTTGTGAACTAATATGACCTGGAGAGGCAGGTATTTTAGCATACATCTGTGAATGAATGCTTGTGCCCTGGAGAGGAAAAATGTGAAAAATAATATGCCCAAGAGAGGCAAGTGATTGACAACTGAATAAACATTACATGTGAAAAACTATGTTATATTATTATGATCTATATGAAAAGGACACACTAGGCTGGCTAGGAATGCGTCCGGGATGTAGCTATCTAGCAACTAGTGAGGAAATAATCCAATCATTGACTGGTGATCCTAAGGTTCTAACTTTGTGCGCACACCGGGGGACGCCCTGGATGTTAGGTAATTTCTTGTGCCTTATATGGCGGACTTTACTATATTGGTAAGTCGGTTTTGTCCAGTTTCATTAGATTGCTCTTGATGATGGTAATGGTTTAGCCAGTTGTACATGTCCTGGAGAGATCTAGTATTTGGCATGGCTGATAAAAACATGTTATGTAAATGTGCATACTTTCAAAAGAAAATGAGTATTTTATCTGTTTAAGGCTTTTTCAGTATAATTGTATATTCTGAATCCTTGTGTGGAAATATCTTGTTATTGTAATTAAATAGTTAAGAACTGCACTTAATTATTGTATGCATCTGATAAATGTGAAGGAAGTTTTCTGTATTCTTAGTAATGCAGCTGAACCACTAATTAGTTTTTATAAAACTGGTAATCTACGTTACTGGGATTTTATATCTCGCTACGTTAGTGTGTTCAGATACTGAAGGCCGTCAACATCCTCTTCTTCTTCCCCTCGGTGGACATGAACACCCTCGAGACCTAGAAAGGATGTTTCATGGATAGCTAACGGAGGAGCTGACTTTTTGGTTGTGACTTAGGAGTGACACTTATTTTGGGATTATGAAACTAACTATTTAGGCCTGCGTGCCACTAACTATTAGACTTATGTATGTATAAATATATGGATGTATGTGATAGACCGAGTTTACGTACTTGGTAGGTAATGCATGGAGGTTAGTATCTCACCTTACCTGAATATCCGTATATGTGCTAAAATGATTTTGGGAGAGCGCGAGGGTAACAAACACGTAACTTCTAGTTTCTTAGGTTTAAATAACCAACTGAGAGTAAGCGATTCTTGGGATAGAAATTGACTTTTAATACTCCCATAAGAAAAGAAAAGAAAAGAAATTGGACTGGGATTTTAAAAGATAAGTTAAATAACCAAATTCCGCAAATAAAATCAATAAAGAAACTAGGACGTTACATTATGGTATGAGAGCCCAGTTATTAGAACTCTGTTGTTTTGTAGGTAGAATAGCCTAACATGAACACTGATTGAATGAACTCAGCTGATCATGACAGTTTGAGTAAAGTGAGTCTATGTTTGTGCTAGGAACCCTAGACTGTTACATGTCTCCTCTATTTGCTATAATTTTCTCTATTTAATAGTATTATTGAGATTGATCACCTTAGTGAATATCTTGTTTAGTAGAAAGCTATGTCAAATACCAGGAGAGGTGCTAACAATAGGCAACCTGAAAATGACATTGTTCGTCAAATGATGCACGCATTTGAGAACACAGCACAAGCAATGAGGGACCAAGCCTCAGCAACTACCGAGGTACTCCGCCAGGTCCAGGGAAATCATAATACCCTAAACTATGATCAACACGATAATGGGCACCATGAGGGAAATAATCTAGGGTGGGCTGAATTCCAGAAGGCTAGGCCTCATGTATTCAGAGGTACCTATGACCCTGTTGTAGCTGAGGAATGGTTGAGAGAGTTAGAAAAACTGTTCAATGTACTCCATACCCCCGATCAACAAAAAGTAGCCTTCGCAGTGTATCAATTGCAAGGTGAGGCTGAGTACTGGTGGCAAGGAGCCAAACAGTTACTCGAGGGTAGGAATTGCCCCTTGACTTGGGAAACCTTTAGGGAAACCTTTCTAGCAAAATACTATCCAGAGAGTGTGAAAAAGGAAAGCGAGATTAAATTTCTGCAGCCGAAACAGAGGGGAAACCCCTTTGATGTGTATTTGGCTAAGTTTGAGGAACTTGCCAAATTGTCCACCTACCTGAAGTTTAGGGATAATGAGGTATGGAAGGAAGTCCAATTTGATGCCGGATTAGACCTAAACATAAAAACCCAAGTAGCTCTGCTAGAGATAAAGAACTATGCAGAGTTAGTCAACAAAGGCCACATGATTAGCAAAAACTTGAGTGATAGAGCTGCAGTAAACCAGAGATTCAACCGGCGACCCCAAAATAACCTGAATGTGAGGAAACCAAACTTCAAACCTGCCCAGGGAAGTACCACCATAATTACCCCCACTGGGGGTGAACCGTCCTCGATGTGCCAAATGTAATAGGGAACACTACCCTACTCAGCCCTGCTTCACCTGCTACCAGTGCGGGAAACCAGGGCATTTTGCCAAGGTATGCAAGGCCAAGGAACCTGTAGGGCACAGAAACCGAACATCGGCTGTTGGAAGAGCCTTTGCTCTGGACGGGGTTGTCAATGAAGAAACTGAGGATCTCATAAAGGGAATGGGTAAGCTTCAAAACATTTGTTTTACAATTCTATTTGACTCAGGAGCCACCCATTCCTTCATTTCTGAAACATGTGTGAAAACCCTAAATTTCTCTACCCAACCTTTATTGTGTGAACTGCATGTTTCTACCCCTTTGGAGAAAAGATTGATTGCTACCCGTACTTGCTTGAACTGTCCCATCACTATCAATTCTAAACTTTTTCATGCAAACCTTATCTGTTTGAATATGTCCACCATAGACATAATCTTAGGAATGGATTAGTTATCTAAGAATCATGCTGTATTAGATTGCGCTGCTAAATCTGTGATCTATTTAAATGCCTGTACTGTTGAAGAACCGATGACTCTAAGTCTAGAAGAGAGAATTAGCCTGATCCCAGTAGTCAGGGATTTCTGTGATGTTTTCCCTGATGAAATACTTGAGTTGCCTGCCCAGAGGGAAATAGAATTCTCCATAGATCTTGTGCCTGGAACGGGAGCTATATCTATCACACCTTACCGTATGGCCCCACCTAAATTGCAGGAACTGAAGGCCCAAATAAACGACTTGCTGAGGAAGGAGTTTATTCGACCTAGTGTTTCACCCTGGGGAGCCCCAGTCCTCTTTGTGAAAAAGAAGGACGGAAGCCTTAGACTTTGCATATATTATAGGCAGTTAAATAAAGTGACCATAAAAAACAAATACCCTCTACCCCGTATAGATGACCTATTGGATCAGTTGCGAGGAGCGACTATATTTTAAAAAATTGACATTAGATCAGGATACCAAGCCTTAAGACTGCGTTCAGAACGTGTTATGGCCACTATGAGTTCCTAGTGATGCCATTCGGGCTGACCAATGCCCCTGCGGTGTTCACGGATTATATGAACCGCATTTTTCGACCTTACCTAGATCAATTCGTCGTAGTGTTCATTGATGACATTCTGATTTACTCTCAGAGTGAAGAAGAGCATCAAGAACATCTTGATTGGTATTGCAAGTACAACGAGAGAAACAGCTACACGCCAAAATAGAAAAATGCGAGTTTTGGTTAGAAGAAGTAAAGTTTCTATGGCATGTGATCAATAAGCAAGGCATAGCTGTAGACCCTAGTAAGACGGAAACCGTTAGGAACTGGGAAAGACCTCAAACCGTGACAGAAATTAGAAGCTTTTTGGGATTAGCCGGGTACTATAGGAGGTTTATTAAGGGATTTTCTGAAATAGCCCTCCCTATGACAAGATTGACCCAAAAGAACACTCCTTTCAAATGGTCAACAGAGTGCGAAACAAGCTTGCAAACTCTGAAGGATAGGTTGACCACACCCCCTGTGCTTACTATACTTGGCCCATCGGAGCCTTTCGAGGTATACACTGATGCCTCAAGGAAAGGACTTGGTTGTGTGCTTATGCAAAATAAGCAAGCGCTGGCCTATGCATCACGAAAACTTAAGCTGAATGAAAAGAACTACCCTACCCATGACATAGAGTTAGCACCCGTAATATTTGCAGTAATAATTTGGAGACATTTATTATACGGAGCTAAGTGTACAATCTTCTAAGACCATAAGAGCCTTAAGTACCTTTTTTATAAGAAGGAGTTGAACATGAGACAGAGGAGATGGGTAGATTTACTGAAAGATTATTACTTTGAGCTTATGTACCACCCAGGAAAAGCCAATGTAGTTGCCGATGCCTTAAGTAGGAAACCAATTCAGGTAGCCACTTGATGGTCGAGGAGATGAAAATGATTGAGAAATTTAGAGACCTAGGCTTGAATACTGTGTTGGCTAATGAAACATTAGAGATGAGTGAGTTCCTAATAGAGTGCGAACTGCGGACTCAAGTCAAGGAAGCCCAAATTAAGGATGAAGCCCTAGTTGCCTTAAGAAAAAAATTCAATTTTCATGAAGCTGAGGATGGGGTACTGTTGTTCAGGGAGAAAACAATAATCCCTAGTGACCCTGATTTGAGGAATAAGATATTAGATGAAGCTCATAGGAGTATGTATACTATTCATCCCGGTATAACCAAGATATAGCAATGCCTGAATAGGAAATTTTGGTGGCCGGGGATGAAGAAAGACATAGTCGAGCATTTGGGTAAGTGTCTGACTTGTCAACAAGTCAGAATAGAACATCAGAAATGCTCGGGAATGCTACAACCTTTAGCTATACCCGAGTGGAAATGGGATCAAATTGCCATGGATTTCGTTGTAGGACTACCTCGAACCCCTTCTAACCATGACTCTATTTGGGTAATCATGGATAGACTCACAAAGTCCGCTAACATTTTACCCATCAGGATCACTTTTTCCTTAGAAAAATTAGCCCAACTTTACATTAGGGAAATAGTGAGGCTTCACAGAGTGCCAACTAGCATAGTGTCTGACAGAGACCCCAGATTCACCTCATGATTCTGGCAAGCTCTACAGAGTGCCTTAGGGACACAGTTGAGATTTAGCACAGCATACCATCCTCAGACTGATGGCCAGTCAGAGAGAACAATTCAAACTCTCGAGGATATGCTCTGATCGTGTGCACTAGAGCAAGAAGGCACATGGGATTCTTACTTTCCATTGGTAGAATTTGCCTATAACAACAGCTATCATTCTAGTATAGGCATGGTACCATATGCCGCCCTCTATGGAAGATATTGTAGGTCACCACTTTGTTGGAAGGAGGTCGGGGACGAAAGAGTATTAATGCTAGACATAGTTCTCCAAACTACGGAACTACTCCGTATGATTAGGGAAAGAATGAGAGTTGCCCAACAGAGGCAAGAGAATTATGTCAATCAGAGGAGGAAACCACTGGAGTTTAATGAGGGAGATTATGTATTCCTCAAGGTAACCCCAATGACAGGCATAGGAAGATCACTAAGAGCGCGAAAATTGCATCGGTGATTCATAGGTCCTTATCAGATTCTTAAAAGAATTGGCCCAGCGGCATATCAGATAGCCCTACCCCCAAAGTTGTCTTACCTCCACATTTTGTTCCATGTTTCTCAACTCCCTAAATACATTCCTGACCCTTCACATGTACACAAGACTGAGCCAATAGAATTGAAAGAAAATTTAACTTACCCCTCAGTCCCTGTGAATATTCTAGAGTTTGAGAACAACTAACTCCGGAGCAAGATCGTTCCATTAGTCAAAGTGTTGTGGCAAGATGTTTCGACACAAGAAATGACTTGGGAATGCGAAGTGGACATGAGACAACAATATCCAGCATTGTTTGCAGGTATATTTTTAAAATTTTGGGGACAAATTTCTAATTAGGAGGGGAGTATTGTAACATCCTGAAAATTCAAAACCTAACTTTGACTGGGTTTTCTGTTGTGTGTTTGACTGAACTTTCTTGTGTTTGAATTTGCTTGCAAATAAGATAAGAAACCCTAGTTAAAGGAAGAGAGACCTAAAAATCAAGAAAAAGGTGCCAGAGGAACCCTAACCCAAACACTAGGGACTAAATTGAAAGAAAAACTTGGTTTTAGCCCTTTTTGTTTTATTAAGTTAAAAAGAGTAGAGAAGACCTATTTGACCCAATAAAAATATCCTAGGACACTCTAGAGACAACCTAAGACTTAAATAAGGGACCCCAACCTCAAGAAAAGTCCTGAATTGACATATTTTCTCTAGTAGAAATTCAGAGACTAAAAAGATAGAAATGAAAATTTTCAAATAAGGCACCCTAGCTTGCTTAAAGCCCAAGAAAGCCAATTTAGCCACCCAAAGACACTCAAAACTGCCCTATTAAGTACCAGCCATAAGACTAAGCAGGAAATTAAAGAAATTAGACAAGTTACACAATTTAAAAGTGAAATAAATGAGTATTAAACATCCAATTAACCCCTTAAATGTTACCCTTTAGCTTGGTAACCGAAATTACCAATTTAAAGAACTAATTAATTACCTAATTATGACCTTAGCTGCAGCAAATACCTTTAGGCAACAACACACAGGGAAGAATAACCAAAATTGAAACTCAGAAACCTAAATTTAACATGCTACAATGCCATATAGAAGCCATATTCCCCACTTCACTTAAACTAGTCCTCCCTAAGACTTAATAAGCAATTAAGCCACCCAAACAGCCCCTAAGTCATTGCCAGCACACACCATTAGGTGTCTAAATGGGAATTAGCAGCTGCCGGAGGCTGGACACCTCACCAAATCATCATTCCTCCCCACATGCCATCAAACCTCTATAAATAGAGTGAACCCGAGAGAAAGGGAGGCATCAGCTGGAAAATTGAGATTGAAACCAAGAGAGAAGTGAGAGTGAGTTTCGGAGAGAGCTGAGGCAGGAAAGAAAAGCTGGAAGCTCGAGCTTAGCAGCTAGAAGCAAGGGAGAAAGCAGAAAAATCTAGTCACCCACACACACTCAAGGAAAACCACTTTCATCAAGCCTGGCCCAAGGATTTCAGAAGCTCAACCCATCTTTTCTTCTCTGGAAATTCAAGGTAACGTAGGGTGACCCTCCCTTCTTCATCTTGGAGTCAAGAGCATCCATCAATGGTGATGGTATAAGGCTCTATAACTTTTTCTTTCGATGCTGCCATTTAAGCCTTGTTTTGGGCAATGTTGTTTCAATAGAGCATAACTCTCTCGATTCTTAACCAAATTGAGCATGCAAGTTGTCAAAAGAAAGCTGAGAGAATGTACTTTAACAACCCTTAAATGCATGTTTCATCCAGGGCTGTCGTACAGCTGATCGTGGCCTTGAAAATCTACTGAGATTGTCAAAACTCTATTTTTCTGGAATAAGAATTTTGTGACTGTTTCCTGTGATTTTTGGTAGGCTAGGTTTCGAGTGAAGTTAAGGTAACTTAGAAATGAATAATTGAATTATAGGACACTAGAGATCAGAACTAATTACATAGATAAACCTCTGATTTAGTAATGAAAGAACTTCAAATTCAAAAGCTGCAAAAATTCACTCTTGGTGAGTGCTATTTTAAATTGCTTGATGTTAACTTATTGTAATCCTATCCTCTCATGTTTATATAGCAAAAGTGTGGCTAGTAAATCTCTGAATGCCCTAAGAGAATTTGTTAAAACAGGTTATATAACTCAAAATTGGAAAAAAATGGTCTTATGGTGTTTCTGCCTTGACTTGAAACTTGCTGGTAAATTGTTGAGCTTGCTGTTTTCTGATATTTGTAGTATCACATGAGTTGCTGAGTCTCTAAACAACTTATTAGCTCTGAAATGACCTAAGAAATTATGAATAATTGACTAAGTAGCTGAATCAAACAAAAGTGGGTATTTTCATGATTCGGTTTGTGTTGCTTTTGCTGGAAAACTACTGGAAACTTTACTTTCTGACCTCCCTGCTGTTATGTGCTATTTATGGAAGCCCTAAATACTTTGAAGTGCTGGAAACTGATAAAATACAACCTAGGAATTGAACTAAGAGCTTAAATAGTAAAGAGAAGTTCCAACTGGTTCTGAATTAGGTAACAGTAGCTGTCAATTGAACCCAAGTTATGATTCTTTGATTTTTGTAGTGTGCCTAAGTGATAAAGATAGTGAGAGACTTGGTTCTTAGTAAACTCAGTTCTGTGGGTGTGAGAATGGCAAAATTAAGGAAAAAGGGATTTAGGGTGACAAAGATAAGACCCTGAATTTTGAAAAGGACCTCTAACCTAGAAAATTGAGTAAGAAAGAGGCAGTAAGGGAATAAAAAGGACTGAGTAAGGAGAGGAAAAAGTCAGGATACCTTAGAGTACAATAAGAGGCAAATTGAAACTCTAGTGTAAGGAAGTGGGAATTCCAACTATAAAAGATGGGTACTCTGGTTCTGAGTCGGTAGGCCAACTTTTCCCACTCTCTAGACTCCCAAAAGAGTATTCAAAGAAAGGAAAATGGCCCAAAGGGACTTAGACTGGTCTCTAGAACACCAAAACCCCTTAAGTGGAAAAATTGACAAAATAGTGGCAAAATCACTGCAGGAACTACATTTCTGTACTGATATGGCTGCACTCACTTGCTGTGCAAGTCATAAATGACCATAGCCTGGTGGGGGAGGATACTTTAGGGCCTGACAGAAGCCAAAACAGAAAAGGACTAATAGTAGGGACCAAATTGCAAAGAAATCACTGTTTTCTTACCTTTGTTAAAAATTGGGTATTCTGTGTTGTTTGAAGTTAACCAACAGTTCTCTTTGACTTATTTTGATGCTGGAATGTTTCTTACAGGGTTGGAAGAGACCAGTGTGGACTCTAGCGATGTTGTGACACTTAAAACATTTTTCTCAAAGTGTATGAGCAAACCAGATTTAGTCTTGTGAAGCATGCTGTAACCTTGTTTTAGCTTGAAACAACCCAGAATTGAAATTGAGTCTCAATGGGGACCATTTTGAAAGAAAAACTGGAATGAATCCCAAGATTCTTATTTTGACTCAATTTTTGGTTGAATTTTATTGGAAACTTTCTAGATGTCTGTAGTGGATGCTAAATGATTAATTTGTGTGGTTGGATGAAGTTAAATTGTTTGGAATTACCTTTATTTCAATTGTTTTGAAAAGAGGACAATTTTGATAAAAAATTGAGGGTCAAAGTATGATACTCTTTCTTGAACAACTAGTTGAATCTATTAAATGCATGATATAGATGCTTTTGATGAAATTTCATGGTATATTTGACTTTGTGGTTAACTTTGTTTGACTTTGAGTTGACTAAATGCAAAGTTGACTTGTTTTAAGTTGTTTATTTAAGTCTGTGGCATCCAATTCTGGAACTGAAATTTAGCATGCATTTGTGAACTATTATGCCCTGGAGAGGCAGGTATTTTAGCATACCTCTGTGAATGAATGCCTGTGCCCTATAGAGGCAAACTGTGAAAAATAATATGCCCTAGAGAGGCAAGTGATTTATAACTGAATAAACATTACTTGTGAAAAATTATGTTATATTATTATGATTTGTATGAAAAGGACACACTAGGATGTCTAGGAATGCGTTCGGGACGCAGCTGTCTAGCAATTAGTGAGGAAATAATCCAGTCTAGGACTGATGATCCTAAGGTTCTAACTTTGGGCGCACACCGGGGGTTGCCCTGGATGTTAGGTAATTTCCTGTGCCTTATATGGCGGACTTTACTATATTGGTAAGTCGGTTTTGTCCTGTTTCATTAGATTGCTTTTGATGATGGTAATGGTTTAGCCAGTTGTACAGGTCCTGGAGAAATCTAGTATTTGACATGGCTGATAAAAACATGTGATGGTAAATGTGCATACTTTTAAAGGAAAATGAGTATTTTACCTGTTTAATGCTTTTTCAGTAGAATTATAAATTCTGAATCCCTGTGTGGAAATATCTTGTTATTGAAATTAAATAGTTAAGAACTGCACTTAATTATGGAATGTATTTGATCAATGTGAAGGTAGTTTTCTGTATTCTTAGTAATGCAGCTGAACCACTAATTAGTTTTTATAAAACTGGTAATCTACGTTGCTGGGATTTTATATCGCAGTACGTTAGTGTGTTCAGATGCCCAGGTACCTCCTGCTACTTGAGATAGAAGTGGAGCTGTTGGAAGTCCCATTCTTGGGATGCTTCCAAATACTGAAGGCGGTTAACATCCTTTTCTTCTTCCCTTCAGTGGACATGAATACACCCAGGAGATAGAAGGGATGTCTGATGGATAGCTAGCAGAGGAGCTGACTTTTTGGCTGTGACTTAGGAGTCACACTTATTTTGGAATTATGAAACTAATTATTTAGGCCTGTGTGCCACTAACTATTAGACTTATGTATGTATATATATATGGATGTATGTGATTGAACTAGTTTACTTATCTGCTAGGTAATGCATGGAGGTTAGTACCTCACCTTATCTGAATATCCGTGTATGTGCTGAAATGATTTTGGGAGAGCGCGAGAGTAACAAACACATAATTTCTAGTTTCTTAGGTTTAAATAACCAATTGAGAATAAGCGATCCTTGGGATAGTAGTTGGCTTTTAATACTCCCATAAGAAAAGAAAAGAAAAATAATTGGACCGGGATTTTAAAAGTTGAGTTAAATAACTGAATTCCGCAAATAAAATCAATTAAGAAACTGGGATGTTACAAGAGGTTAGGGGTTTGGGGTTTAGGGTTTAGGGTTTGGGGTTTGAGGTTTAGGGTTTCGGGTTTCGAGTTTGGGGTTTAGGGTAAGGGTTTAGGGTTTGGGGTTTCGAATTTGGCATTTAGGGTTTAGGTTTTCGGGTTTAGGGTTAGGGTTTTGGGTTTAGGGTTGTTTAGGGTTTAGGGTTTAAGGTTTGGGGTTCAGAGTTTAGGCTTTGGGGATTGGGGTTAAGGGCTTGGGGTTTGGGATTTAGGGTTTAAGGTTTCGGGTTTTCAGTTTAGGGTTTAGAGCTTGGGGTTTGCTATTTAGGATTTACGAGTCTGGGTTTAGGGCTTGGGGTTTATGGTTAAGGGTTTAGGGTATACGGTTTAGGGTTTAGGGTTTAGGGTTTAAGGTTTAAGGTTTAGGGTTTAGGGTTTAGGGTTTAGGGTTTGGGGTTTAGGGTTTAGGGTTTAGGGTTTAGGGTTTGGGAGTTAGGGTTAAGGGTTTGGGGTTTAAGGTTTAGGGTTTGGGGTTTAGTGTTTAGGGTTTGGGGTTTGGGGTTTAGGGTTTGGGGTTAAGGTTTAGGGTTTGGGTTTTAGGGTTCAGGGTTTGATGTTTGAGGTTTGGGTTTAGGGTTTATGGCTTAGAGCTTTGGGGATTAGGGTTTGGGGTTTCGTGTTTAGGGTTTGCGGTTTGTGCTTAACGATTTGGGGTTTTGGGTGTTGGGTTTGGCGTTTAGGGTTTGGGGATTAGGGATTCGAGTTTTATGTTTCGGTGTTGGAGATTAAAGTTGAGGGTTTAGGTGTTGGGGTTTCTGGTTTAAAGTTTGGAGTTTAGGGTTAGTGTTTGGGGTTTAGGGATTCGGGTTTTGGGTTTCGGTGTTGGGGTTTAGGGTTGAGGGTTTAGGTTTTTGGCTTTAGGGTTAGTGTTTGGGGTTTAGGGTTTAGGGCTTTGGGTTTCATGGTTGGGTTTAGGGTTGATGTTTAGGGTTTGAGGTTTAGGCTTTAAAATTTGGGATTTAAGGTTAGGGTATGGAGTTGGGGATTAGGGTTTAGGGTTTAGGGTTTCGAGTTTAGCATTTACGATTTAGGGTTTAATGTTTGGGGTTTAGGGTTAGGGTTAGGGTTTGGGGTTTAGAGTTTAGGATTTTGGGGTTTAGATTTTTGGGTTTAGGCTCTGTGGATTGGTGTTTAGAGTTTAGGGTTTGGGGTTTGCGAGTTTGGGTTTAAGGGTTTAGGGTATAGGTTTGGGGTTTAGGGTTTGAGGTTTAGGGTTTGGTATTTGGGGATTATGGTTTAGTGTTTAAGGTTTGCGGCTTAGGGTTTATAGGTTAGGGTTAAGGGTTTGGAGCTTAGGGTTTGGGGTTTAGTATTTAGTGTTTAAGGTATGGGGTTAAGGGTTTAGTGCTTAGCATTCAGGGTTTGCAGTTTAGGGTTTAGGGTTTAGGGTCTAGGGTTTCTAGTTTAGGGTTAAGGGCTTAGGGTTTAGGGTTTGGGGTTTATGGTTTACGATTTAGGGTTTAGGGTTTAGGGTTTGGGTTATAGGGTTTGGGCTTTATGGTATAGGGTTTGCAGTTTGGGGTATAGGGTTTGGGATTTCAGTTTTAAGGTTTGGGATTTTTGGTTTAGGGTTTTGGGTTTAGGGTTAAGAGTTGGGGGTTTGTGGTTTCAGATTATGATTTAGGGTTAATGGTTTAGCATTAGGGGTTTGGGATTTATGGTTTAGCATTTGGGGTTTAGGGTTTAGGGTTTGGGGTTTTTGGTTAAGGGTTTAAGGATTGGGACTTGGGGTTAAGGGATTGGGGTTTGGGGTTTAGGGTTTAGGGTTTATCGTTTAGGGTTTAGGTTTTATGGTTTACGATTTGGGATTTAGGGTTATGGGTTTGAGGTTTGGCATTTAGGGTTTGAGGTTTGGTATTTAGGGTTTGGGGATTAGGGTTATGGGTTTAGGGTTTAGGGTTTTGGGTTTGGGGTTTCAGGATTAAGGTTTAATGTTTCGCGTTTAGGGTTGGGGGTTTATTGTTAAGGGTTTGGGGTTGTGGTTTGGGTTTAGGGCTAAGGTTTAGGGTTTGAGGTTTAGGGTTTAGGGTTTAGGGTTTGGCTATTCGGGTTTAGGGTTTTGGTTTTCATCATTAGGGTTTGGGGTTTAGGGTTTAGTGTTTGGATTTGGGTTTAAAGTTTAGGGTTTAGTGTTTGGGTTTAGGGTTTGGGAGTAAGGGTTTGGTGTGTCAGGTTTGGGGTTTAGGTTTTAGGTTTTTGGGTTTAGGGTTTAGGGTTTGGGTTTAGGGTTTAGGGTTTCGGGTTCAGGGTTTAGGGTTTAGGGTTAGGGTTTAGGATTTGGGCATTTGGGGTGTTGGTTTTCGGGTTTTAGGTTATAGGTTTGAAGCTTGAGGTTTGGGGTTTAGCATTAAGGTTTTAGGGTTTGGGGCTTAGGGTTTAGGGTTTGGGGTTTGGGGTTTAGGGTTTACAGCTTAGGGTTTGGGGTTTAGGGTTTAGAGTTTCGAGTTTAGGGATTGGGTTTAAGGCTTCGAGTTTTGCGGTTGGGTTTAGGGTTTGGGATTTATGATTTAATGTTTGGGGTTTAGGATTAGGGTTTGAGGTTAGGGGATAGGGGATAGGGGTTTAGGGTTTAGGCTTTGGGGTTTGGTACTTATAGTTTAGGGTTTAGGGTTTGCAGTTTGCGGTTTGGGGTTTAGGTTTAAGGGTTGATGGTTTAGAGTTTAGGTTTTGGGGTTAGGGTTTAGGGATTGGGGTTTAGGGTTTAGCGTTTCAGGTTTTGGGTTAAGGGTTTGGGATTTGGGGTTTATGGTTTATGGTTTAGGGTTTAGGGTTTGCGGTTTAGGCTTTATAATTTAGGGTTTGGGGTTTGAGGTTAATGGTTTGGAGCTTATGGTTTGGGGTTTAGTGTTTAATATTTAAGGTCTGGGGTTAAGTGTTTAGGGCTTGGTGTTTAGGGTTTACAATTTAGGGTTTGGGGTCTAGGTTTAAGGGTTTAGGGTTTCGTTTTTGGGGTTTAGGGTTTAGGGTTTGGGGTTTAGGGTTTGGGTTTTTTGGTTTAGGGTTAGGTCTTTAAGGTTTAGGGTTTAGTGTTTTCAGTTTGGGGTTTGGGGTTTAGGGTTTAGCATTTTGGGTTTATGGTTTAGGGTTTGGTGTTAAGGGTTGGGGTTTTGGGTTTTCGGTTTAGGGTTTAGGGTTAATGGTTTAGCATTAGGGGTTTAGAATTTAGGGTTTAGGGTTTGGGATTTAGGGTTTAGGGTTTGGTATTTGGGGTTTAGGGGTTTACGTTTGGGGGTATTTGGATTGGAATTTGGGGTTAAGGATTTGGGGTTTGGGGTTTCGTGATTAAGGTTTAGTGTTTCAGGTTAGGGTTGGGGTTTAGGGTTTTGATTTTCGACGTTGGGGTTTAGGGTTGAGGGTTTAGGTTTTTAGGGTTAGGGTTTAAAGTTTGGGTTTTAATGTTTGGGTTGGGGTTTGGGAGTAAGGTTTGGTGATTGGTGTTTTTGGTTTAGGTTTTAGGTTTTGGGTTTTGGGTTAGGGTTTGGGGTTTGGGGCTTAGGGTTATAGTTTGGGGTTTGGGGTTTGAGGGTTTAGGGTTTAGGGTTTGGGTTTTGGGTTTTGGGGTTAGAGTTAGGGTTTAAGGTTTAGGGTTTGGGTTTGGGTTTAGGGTTTGGGGTTTGGGGCTTAGGGTTTACAGTTTGGGGTTTGGGGTTTGAGGTTTAGGGTTTAGGGTTTGGGGTTGGGGTTTTGGGGTTTAGATTAGGGTTTGAGGTTTAGGGTTTGGGTTTGGGTTTAGAGTTTAGGGCTTTGAGTTTCGGGTGGGGGTTTTGGGTTAAGGTTTTGGGTTTTGGGTTTTGGGTTTAGGGTTTAGGGATTAGGGTTGGGGGCTTAAGGTTTAGGGTTTGGTATTTACGGTTTAGGGTTTAATGTTCAGGGTTACCGGTTAGGGTTTTGGGTTTGGAATTTAGCGTTTTGAATTGGCATTTTAGGTGTAGGGTATGGGTGTTATGGTTAAAGGTTTAGGGATTAGGGTTAAGGATTGGGGTTTTAGGTTTACTGTTGTTTATGGATTAGGGTTTAGGGGGGTATAGGGTTTCAGGTTTATGGTTACGGGTTACGGTTTGGGCATTGGGGTTTGGGATTTAGGGTTGTTTAGAGTTTAGGGTTTAACGGTTTGGGGTTTGGGATTTAGGCTTGGGGATTGGAGTTAGGGTTTATGGTTAGGGTTAGGGTTTGGGGTTAAGAGTTAACATTTAGGGTGTGGGTTTAGGGTTTGGGGGTAAGGTTTTGGGGTTTAGGGTTTAGGGTTTAGGCTTACGGTTTAGGGTTTGGGTGTTGCGGTTAAGGGGTTTGGGGGTTGAGGTTTGAGGTTCAGTTTTAAGGTTTAGGGTTTAGGGTTTATGATTAAAAGCTTTCGGGTTTACAGTTTAGGGTTTAGGTTTGGGGGTAAGGGGTTAAGGGTTTGGGGTTTGGAGTTTAGGGATTAGGGTTTTGCGGTTTAGGGTTTAGGGTTTAGGATTTGCGATTTAGGGTGTACGGTTTGGGGTTTGCGATTAACGGTTTGGGGTTTGGGTTTTGAGTCTGGGGTTTAGTGTTACAGGTTCAGGGTTTCGGGTTTTGGGGTTCAGGGTTGGGGTTTACGGTTGAGGATTTAGGTTTTGGGGTTTATGGTTTAGGGTTTAGGGCTTTGGGTTTCGGGGTTGGGTTTAGGGTTGAAGTTTAGGGTTGTGTTTAGAGTTTGGGGTTTATTGTTTAAAGTTTGGGGTTTAGGGTTAGGGTTTTGAGGTGGGTTTTAGGGTTTCAGGTTTAGCATTTAGGGTTTAGGGTTTAGGGTTTAGGGTCTAAGGTTTAAGGTTTGGGGTTTCAGATTTGGGTTTGGGGTTTAAGGTTTGGGGTTTAGTGGTTACGGTCTAGGGTTTACGGTTTAGGCTTTGGGGTTTGGGGTTAGAATTTAGGGTTTATGGTTTAAGGTTTTGGGTTAAGGGTTTTGGATTTTGGGTTTATGGTTTGTGGTTTAGGGTTTGTAACTTTGGGTTTACAATTTAGGGTTTAGGGTTTGGGGTTTGGGGTTTGGGATTAAGTGTTTGAAGCTTAGGGTTTGGGGTTTAGTGGTTAGTGTTTTGGGTATAGGGTTAAGGGTTTAGGGCTTGGTGTTTAAGGTTTGTTGTTTGGGGTTTGGGGTTTCTGGTTTAGGGTATAGGGTTTAGGGTTATGGGTTTAGGGTTTGCGATTTCAGGTTTAGGGCTTAGGGTTTAGGGTTTGGGGTTTAGGGTTTCAGGTTTCGAGTTAAGGGTTGGGGCATTGGGTTTAAGATTTTGGTTTAATGGTTTAGGATAAGGGGCTTAGGATTTATGGTTTAGGGTTTGGGGTTTAGGGTCTAGTGTATATCGTTTAGTGTTTAGGGTTTAGGTTTTATGGTTTTGGTTTTAGGGTTTGGGGTTACGGGTTTGAGGTTTGGGGTTTGGGGTTTAGAGTTTGGGGTTTGGGGTTAGGGTTAAGGATGTTAGGATTAGGATTTAGGGTTTAGGGTTTAGGGTTTGGGGTTTCAGGATTAAGGTTTCATGTTTCGCATTTAGGGTTAGGGGTTAGGGGTTTAGGGTTTGGGGTTTGAGTTTAGGGAATTGAGGTTAGGGTTTATGGTTCAGGGTTTAGCGTGTCGGGTTTAGGATTTTGGTTCTCGACATTGGGGTTTAAGTGTTGAGGTTTCAGGTTTTAGGGTTTAGGGTTTAAAGTTGGGGTTAGTTTTTGGGTTTGGGGTTTAGGAGTAAGAGGTTTGGTGGGTCTGGTTTGGGGGTTAGGTTTAGGATTTTGTGTTTAGGGTAGGGTTAGGGTGTGGGGTTTCGGGTTTGTGTTTATGGTTTAGGTTTTTAGGTCTAGGGTTTGGCGGTTTAGGTTTAGGATTTAGCGTTTGGGGTGTGGGTTTCGGGCTTGGGGTTATGGGTTTGGAGCTTGGGGTATGGTGTTTAGGGTTAATGTTTTAGGGTTTGGGGCTTAGGGTTTAGGGTTTTAGGGTTTAGGGTTTGGGGTTTAGGGCTTCTAGTTTTAGGGTTGGGGTTTATGGTTTGGGGTTTGGGGTTTTTGATTTAATGTTTGGGGTTTTGGGTTAGGGTTTAGTGTTTGGGGTTAGGAGATAGGGATTTAGGGTTTAGGGTTTAGATGTTTAGGGTTTAGGCTTTGGGGTTTGGTATTTATAGTTTAGGGTTTGCAGTTTGCAATTTGGGGTTTAGGTTTAAGGGTTTCCAGTTTAGGGTTTAGGGTTTAGTGTTTGAGGTTTCGATTAAGGGTTTGGGTTTTTGGGTTTATGGTTTATGTTTATGGTTTAGGGTTTGGGGGTTTAGTGTTTAGGGCTTGGTGTTTACAGTTTGCCGTTTGGGGTTTGGAGTTTGGGGTCTAGGTTAAGGGTTTAGGTTTGGGGATTCGGGTTTAGGGTTTGGCATTTTGGGTTTTAGGTTTTGGGGTTTGGGGTTTGGTCTTTAGGGTTTAGGGTTTAGTGTTTTCGGTTTGGGGTTTTAGGTTTAGGGTTAAGGGGTTAAGGGTTTAGGGTTAATGGTTTAGCATTAGGGTTTTAGGATTTAGGGTTTAGGGTTTGGTGGTTTAAGGTTTGGCATTTGGGGTTTTAGGGTCTAAAGTTTGGGGTTTTTGGATTTGGGGTTTAAGGATTGGAATTTTGGGTTAAGTATTTGGGGTTTGTGGTTTAAGGCTTGGGTTTTCTTGTGGTAGTGTTTGGGGATTGGGGTTCATGGTTTAGGGTTTAGTGTTTCGAGTTTCGGCTTTAGGATAATAGGGTTGGGGTTTCATGATTAAGGTTTAGTGTTTCGGGGTAAGGTTTGGGGGTTTAGGGTTTTGGTTTTCCGGCGTTGGGCTTTAGGGTTGAGGGGTTAGGTTTTAGGGTTTAGGGTTTAAAGTTTGTGGTTTAGTGTTTGGGTTTGGGGTTGGGGTTTGGGAGTAAGGGTTTGGTGATTGTTGTTTGGGGTTTAGGTTTTAGGTTTAGGGTTAGGGTTTAGGGTTTGCAGTTTAAGGTGTGGTGTTTGGGGTTTGTGGTTTAGGGTTTAATGTTTAGGGTTTACAATTCAAGGTTTAGGGTTTGGGGCTTAGGGTTTACGGTTTAGCATTTAAGGTTTGGGGTTTTGTTTTTGGGTTTAGAGCTTGGGGTTTGGGGTTTTGGGTTAAGGGTTTGGGGTTTAGGCCTTAGGGTTTGGGGTTTAGGGTTTGGGGTTTAGGGTTACAGTTTGGGGTTTAGGGTTTAGGGTTTAGGGTTTGGGTTTTAGGGTTGGAGTTTAGGGCTTTGAGTTTCGGGGTTGGGGTATTGGGTTGAGGTTTTGGGTTAGGGTTTGGGGTTTATGATTTAAAGTTTCGGGTTTAGGGATTAGGGTTTAGGCTTTAGGGTTTTGGGCTTAAGGTTAGGGTTTGGCATTTAGGGTTTAGGGTTTCGGGTTTAATGTTCAGGGTCTACGGTTAGGGTTTGGGGTTTGGGGTTTAGCGTTTCGAATTTGGCATTTAGGGTTTAGGGTATGGTGTTTATGGTTTAAAGTTTGGGGTTTTTGGGTTAAGTATTGGGGTTTTAGGTTTACGGTTGTTTATGGATTAGGGTTAAGGGTATAGGGTTCAAGTTTATGGTTAAGGTTTACGGTTTGGGCTTTGGGGTTTGGGATTTAGGGTTGTTTAGGGTTTAAGGTTTAAGGTTTGGGGTTTAGGGTTTAGTCTTTAGGGATTGGGGTTTGGGGTTTAGGGTTTAGGGTTTCAGGATTAGGGTTAAGGGTTTGGACCTTGGGGTTTGGTGTTTAGGATAAAGGGTTCTGGGTTTAGGGTTTGGGGTTTAGAGTTAACGATTTGGGGTGTCGAGTTTAAGGTTTAGAGTATGGGGTTTGGGTTTACGATTTACGGTTTCAGGTTTAAGCTTTAGGGGTTAGGGTTTAGGGTTTAGTGTTTGGGGTTTAAGGTTTAGGGTTTAGGGTTTAGTGTTTGGGGGTTTTAAAGGTTTAGGGTTTAGGGTTTGGGATTTAGGGTTAAGGGTTTTGGGTTTAAAGTTTAGGGTTTGGGGTTTAGGGTTAAGGGTTTAGGGTTTAGGGTTTTGGATTTAGTGTTTAGGGTTTGGGGGTTAGGGTTTAGGGTTTGGGTGTTGGGGTTTGAAGTTTGGTTTTAAGGTTAGGGTTTAGGGTTTGGGATTAAGAGCTTCGGGTTTACGATTTAGGGTTTAGGTTTAGGCTTAGGGGTTAAGGGTTTAGGGTTTAGGGATTAGGGTTTGGGGTTTAGGGTTTTAGGTTGTAGGGTTTGGGGTTTGCAGTTAACGGTTTGGGTTTGAGGTTGCAGGTTTTAGGGTTTCGGGGTTAGGGTTTACGGTTGAGGGTTTAGCTTTTAGGGTTTAGGGGTTAGGGTTAGTGTTTGGGGTTTAGGGCCTGGTTTTCGAGGTTGGGTTTAGGGTTGAAGTTTAGTGTTTAGTTTTTTAGAATATGAGGTTTAGGGTTTAGGGTTGGTTTTTGGGGTTTAGGATTTAGGGTTTCGGGTTTAGGGTATGGGGTCTAGGGTTTAATGTTTGGGGGATTTGGGTTTGGGTTTGGGGTTTAGTGTTTACGGTTTAGGCTTTAGGGTTTAGAGTTTAGGGTTTAGGGTTTGGGTTTAAGTTTAAGGGTTTTCGGTTTAGGGTTTATGGTTTAGGGTTTGGAGTTTAGGGTTTAGGGTTTGGGGTTTAGGGTCTGGGGTTTTTGTTTGAGGTTTTGGGTTAACTATTTTTGGGTTTAGGGTTTATGGTTTTTGGTTTAGGGTTTGCATCTTAGGGTTTATAGTTTAGGGGTTCGTGTTTAGGGTTTGGGTTAAGGGTTTGAAAACTTAGCATTTGGGGTTTAGTGTTTAGTGTTTGGGTCTGGGGTTAATGGTTTAGGTCTTGGGCGTTTAAGGTCTGCTATTTTGGGTTTGGGGTTTCTGGATTAGGGTTAAGGGTTTAGGGTTTGGGGTTTGGGGTTTTTGGTTTTAGGGTTTAGGGTTTACGATTTCGGGTTTAAGGTTTCGGGTTTCGAGTTAAGGGTTGGGGGTTTGGGTTTAAGATTTTTGGTTAATGGTTTAGGGTTAGGGGATTAGGATTTAAGGGTCACAGTTTGGGGTTTAGGGTTTAGTGTATATCGTTTAGTGTATAGGGTTTAGGTGTTATGGTTTAGGGTTTAGGGTTTGGGGTTAAGGGTTTTAGGTTTGGGGTTTGGGGTCTGGGTTTTAATGTTTGGGGTTTGGGGTTTAGGGTTTGGGATTTCATGTTTCGGGTTTCATTTTGGGGTTCGGAGTTTAGTGTTTAAGGTTTAGGGTTTGAGGTTTAGGGCTTGGGGTTAGGGTTTTGGGTTAGGGTTAAGGTTTGGGGTCTGGGGTTTAGGGTTTAGGGTTTTCGGTTTGGGGTTTAAGGGTTTAGGGTTTAGGGTTTCGAGTTTTGGGTTTAGGCTTTTAGGATGCGGGTTATGGGTTACGGGTTTGGGGGTTTTCGATTTAGGGTTTCTTCTGGTTCGGTTTATGGGTTGGGGGTTTGGGGTGTTTGGGGTTTTGGTTTAGCATTTATGGTAAATGGTTTACGGTTAGGGGTTTAGGATTGAGGGGTTAAGGCTTGGGGTTTAGGGTTTAGGGTTTGGCATTTGGGGTTTTGGGGTTTGGGGTTTGGGGTTTAGAGTTTTTGGTTTGGGTTATTGGATTTGGGGTTTAAGGTTTGCGATTTGGGGTTAAGGGGTTTGTGGTATGGGGTTTGGGGTTTAGGTTTCTGGGTTTATCGTTTAGGGTTTAGGGTTTAGGTTTTATAGTTTAGTGTTTAGGGTTTAGGGATAACGGTTTGACGTTCGGGGTTTAGGGTTTGGCATTTAGGGTTCGGCTTTTGTGGTTTAGGGTTTAGGGTTTGGGGTTTAGGGTTTCTGGTATGGGGTTAAGGGTTTGGGGTTTAGTGTTTAAGGTTTAGGGTTTGACGTTCATGGTTTAGGGTTTAGGGTTTAGTGTTTCGGGTTCAGGGTTTTCATTTTCTTGGTTGGGGTTTAGGGTTGATGTTTTAGGTTTTAAAAGTTTGGCGTTTAGGGTTAGGGTTTGGGGTTTGGGATGAAGGGTTTATTTTTTCGGCTTTGGGTTTTAGGTTTAAGGTTTTGGAGTTTAGGGTTTAGGGTTTGGGGTTTGGGGTGAAGGGTTTAGGTTTTAGGGTTTAGGGAATTAGGTTTAGGGTTTGGGGTTTGGAGTTTAGGGTTTAGGTTTTATGGTTTAGGGTCTAGGGATTTAGGATTAGGGTTTAGGGTTTAGGGTTTGGGGTTTGGGGTTTAGGGTTTAGGGTTTAGGGTTAGAGTTTTGGGTTTGGGGTTTGGGGTTTAGGTTTTAGGTTTAGGGGTTTAGGGTTTAGGGTTTAAGGTTTAGGGTTTGGAGTTTGGGCTTTCGGATTTAGAGTTTAGGTTTTGGGGGTTGAGGGTTTATTGTTTAATGTTTGGGATTTAGTGTTTAGGGTTTACGATTTAAGGTTGAGTGTTTAGGGTATAGGGTTTGGGGTTTCGGTGTTTAAGGTTTAGGGTATAGGGTATAGGGTTTGTGGTTTGAGGTTTGGGGTTTAGGGTTTAGGGATTGGGTGTAGGGGTTTTGGGTTTTAGGATTGGGGTTTGGGATTATGGGTTAGGGTTTAGATTACTGGTTTAAGGTTTGGGGGTTTTGAGTTTTGGTTTTTTGTCGTTGGGGTTTAGGGTTTATGATTTAGGGTTTAGGGTTTCGGGTTTTGAGTTTAGGGTTTAGGGTTTGGGATTAAGGGTTTGGGGTTTAGGGTTCGGGGTTAGGGATTTAAAGTTTGGGGTTTAGGGTTAGGGTTTGGGGTTCAGGGTTTATGGTTTGGGGTTTGGATTTTAAGGTTAGGGTTTGGGTTTAAGGTTTAGGGTTTAATCTTTGGGCTTTAGGGTGTAGGGTATGGGGTTTAGGGTTAGGGCTTAAGGTTTAGGGTCTGGGGCGTAAGGTTCAAAGGTTTACGATTTGGGTTTATGGCTTAGGGTTTGGGGGTTTAGTGTTTAGGGTTTAGGATTTAGGGTTTGCAGTTTGGGGTCATGGATTTGGGGTTTGGGGTTGGGGATTAGGGTTTAGGGTTTGGGATTGGAGTTTAAGGTTTAGAGTTAAGGATTCAGGGTATTGGATTTAGGGTTTAGGGTATAGGGATTGGCGTTTGGAGTTTAAGGTTAGGGTTTCAGGGTTTAGGGTTTAAGGTTTGGAGTTTAGGGTTAGGGTTTAGGGTTTGGGGTTTGGGTTTAGGTTTAAGCTTTAGGGTATATGGTTTAGGTTTGTGGTTTAGGGTTGGGGTTTTGGGGTTTGGGATTTAAGGTTGCGGTTTAGGGTTAAGGTTTAGGATTTGGGGTTTATTGTTTAGGGTTGTGGTTTAAGGTTATGGTTTAAGGTTTTGGGTTTGTGGTTTAGGTTTTGGGGGTTTGGGTTGGGATTTATAGTTTGGGGTTTAGGGGTTAGGGTTTAGGATTTGGGGTTTATAGGTTTGGGGTTTAACGTTTGGGGTTTAGAGTTTAAGGTTTAGGTTAAGGGTTTGGGGTTTGGGGTTTGAGGTTAAGGGTTTGGGGTTAGGGGGTTAGGGGTTAGGGTTTAGGGCTTTTGAGTTCAGTGTTAGAGTTTGGGATTGAGGTTTGGGGTTAAGGATTTAGGGTTTAGGGTTTGGGGCTTAAGGTATAGGTTTTCGGGTTTGGGGTTTATCGTTTAGGGTTGGGGGTTTAGGGCTTAGGGTTTGGGGTTATGGGGTTTTGGTTTAGGGTTTATGGTTTAGGGTATGGGCTTTAGGATTTGGGGGTTTGTGGTTTAGGGTTTAGGTTTTAGGTGTAAGGGTTTAAGGTTTTGGGATTGGGTTTGGGATTAAGTGTTTCAGGTTAGGGTTGGTGTTATGGGGTGGCAGTTTGGGGTTTTAGTTTAGGGGTTTAGGGTTAATGGTTTAGCGTTAAGGGTTTTGTATTTTAGGGTTTAGGGTTAAAGTTTGGCATTTAGGGTTAGGGTTTGGAGTATGGGATGAAGGATTTGTTCTTTCTGCTTTTGGGTTTTGGTATAAGATTTTGGGGTTTAGGGTTTAGAGTTTGGGTTTAGGCTATAGGGTTTACGATTATGGTTTAAGGATTAGGGTTTGGGGTTCAGCGTTATGATTTAAAGTGTTGGGGTTTAGGGTTTGGGGTTTGGGGGTTAGAGTTTAAGGTTAGGGTTTAGGGTTATAATTTAGGGTTTGGCGTTTAGGGTTTACGGGTTAGGGCTTAGGGTTTGGGATTTAGGGTTTAGGGTTAAGGGTTTAGGGTTTGAGGTTTTGGATTTAGGGTTTGGGGGTTAGGGTTTAGGATTATGGTTTGGGGTTTAGGGTTTAGGGTTTGGTGTTGAGGGTTTAGGGTTTATGGTTGGGGTTTTAGGGTTGAGGTTTAAGGTTTAGTGTTTAGGGTTTAGGGTTTAAAGTTTGGGGTTTAAGGTTAGGGTTTAGGGTTTGGGGTTTATGATTTGGGGTTATTGATTTGGGGTTTAGGGTTTAGGGTTAAGGGTTTAGGGCTTACGATTAGGGTTTGGAGTTTGGAGTTTAGGGTTTGGGGTTTGAGGTATCGAGTTTAGGGTTTGGGGTTTCAAGTTTGAGGGTTTAGGGTTAGGGTTTGGGAATGGGGTGTTGGGTGTGGGGTTTTGTGTTTAAGGTTTAGGGTTTAGGGTATAGGGTTTACGATTTAGGATTTGGGGTTTAGGGTTTAGGGTTTTGGGATTTTGGTTTCGAGTTTAGGGTTGGAGTTTGGAGTTTAGGGTGTAGGTTTTTGGTTTAAGGTTTGGAGTTTGCGGTTGGGGTTTGGGCTTTGGGGTTTAGTGCTTGGGTTTTAGTGTTAAGGTTTGGGGTTGGGATTTGGGGTTAAGGGTTGAGGGCTTATGGTTTGGGGTTTGGGGTTTTCAAGTTTAGGGTTTAGGGGTTATGGTTTGGGAATGGGGCATTGGGTTGGGGGTTAGAGTTTTAAGGTTTTGGTTTTTGGGGTTTGGGGTTTAGGGTATGGGGTTTGGGGTTAGGATTTAGGGTATAGGGTTGAGGGTTTGGGTTTGGTATTAGGGTTTAGAGTTTGGTGTTTAGGGTTTTGGGGTTTGGGTTGGGTGTTTGGAGTTTAGGGTTTAGGGTTCGAGGTTCAGGTTTGGGATTTGGGGTTTAAAGGTTGGGGGTTTAGCGTTAGGGTTTGGGGATGGGCCTTGAAGTTTGGGCTTTAGGGTTTAAGGTCTTGGGTTTATGGTTTAGGGTTTAGGGTTATGATTTGGGGTTTTTTGTTTAAGGTTTCAGGTTTAGAATTTAGGGGTTGGGGTTTAGGGGTTGGGGATTTAGGTTTTAGAGTTTAGGGTTTATGGTTTGGGGTTTAGGGTTTAGGGTTTAGGATTTTGGGGTTTAAGGTCTGGCATTTGGAGTTTGGGGTTTAGGGTTTAGGGTTAACGATTTAGGGTTTGGGGTTTAGGGTTAAGGGTTTTAAGGTTTAAGGTTTATGGTTTAGGGTTTGGGCTTTAAGGTTCGGGTTTGGGTTTGGGGATTGGAGTTTTCGGTTTAAGGCTTGGGGATTGGGGATTGGGATTTAAAGATTAGGCTTTAGGGTTAGGGTTTAGGGTTTGGGATTTAGGGATTGGGGTTTAGGATTTAAGGTTTGGGGTGTAAGGCTAGCGTTTATGGTTTAGGGTTTAGGGTTTAGGGTTTTCAGGTTTAGCGTTTAGGGTTTAGGGTTTAGGGTTTCGAGATTGAGGTTTAGGGTTTGGGGTTTGGGGTTTAGCATTTAGGGTTTAGCGTTTAGCGTTTGGGGTTTAGGGTTAAAGTTTTGGGGTTTGGGGTTTAAAGGTTTAGGGTTTGGGTTTGGGATTTTGTTTTTAGGCTTTGGGGTTTAGGGTTTGAGGTTTGGGGTTTGGGGTTTATGGGTTATTGATTTAGGGTTTGGAGTTTATGGTTTATGGTTTAGGGTTTAGGGTTTCGAGTTAGGGCTTAGGGTTTAGTGTTAGGATTTAGCGTTTATGGTTTCGGGTTTAGGGGTTAGGGTCTAGGGTTTTGGGAACACAGTTTTGGGTTTAGGGTTTAGACTTTGGAGTTTAGGGTTTAGGGTTTAGGATTTGGGGTTTGGGGTTTGGGGTTTCGGTTTTGAGTTAGAGTTTAAAGTTTAGGGTTTGGGTTTTGGGCTTTGGGGTTTAGGGTCTAGGGTTTGGGATTCGGGGTTTAGGGTTTAGGTTACGGGTTTTGGGGTTTAAGGTTTAAGGTTTACGGTTTAGGGTTAAGGGTTAAGGTTTTGGTGTAGGGTTTAGGGTTTCGGGTTTGGGGTTAAGGATGAAGCATTTCGGGGTTATCGTTTAGTAAAGGGTTTAGGGTTTAGTGTTTGCAGTTTAGGGAATATAGGTTAGGGTGTAGGGGTTAAGGTTTGGACTTTAGGGTTTAGGGTTTGCGGTTTGGGGTTAAGGGTTTCGGGTTTGGCATTTCGTGATGGGTTTAGGGTTAGGGCTTAGAATTAAGGATTTGGGGTTTGGGGTTAAAGGTTTAATGTTTATGGCTTGTGGTTTAGGGTTTGGGATTTGGGGATTTAATGATTGGGCTCTAAGGTTAGGGTTTGGGGTTTGGGGTATGGGATTTAAAGATTGGGCTTTATGGTTAGGGTTTGGGGTTTGGGGTTTTACGGTTTGGAGTTTAGGGTTTACTGTTTAGGGTTTATGGTTTAGGGTTTAGTGCTTAGGGTTTAAGGTTTAGCATTTAGGGTTTGGGGTTTGGGGTTTAGGTTTTAGGGTTTGGGATTTGGGGTTTAGGGTTTAGCATTTTGGGTTTTGGGTTAGGGGTTATGGGTTTCGGGTTTAGAGTTTGGGGTTTAGGGTTTAGGGTTTGGGTTTAGGATTAGATTTTTGGGTTTAGTGTTTATGGTAATGGTTTAGGGTTAAAGGTTTTTTTTTGTTTAAGGTTTGGGGTGGGGTTTAGGGTTAAGAGTTTATGGTTTATTGTTTAAGATATAGGGTTTGGGGTTTAGTGTTTAGGGTTAGGGTTTGAGGTTGGGGTTTAGGTTTAAGGGTTTAAGGTTTAGTGTTTAGGGTTTAGGGTTTAAGGTTTAGGGTTTAGGGTTTGGGAATAAGGTTTAAGGTTTATGGTTTATTGTTTGGGGTTAGGGTTTGGGGTGTAGGTTTATGGGTTTGGGATTTAGGGTTTAGGGTTTAGGGTTTAAGGTTTAGGGTGTATGGTTTGGTTGTTTAGGGTTTAGCGTTAGGATTAGGGTTTAAGGTTTGGGCTTTAGGGGTTACGGTTTTGGGTTTTCGGTTTTGGGCTTAGGGTTTGGACTTTGGAGGTTTACGGTTTAGGGTTTAGCATTTTCGGTTTGGGGTTTAGGGTTTGGTTTAGAGTTTGCGGTTTAAGGTTAAGGAATTAGGGTTTAGGGTGTGTAGTGTTTGGGGTTTAGGTTTAGAGTTTAGTGTTAGGGGTTTTGAGTTTAGTGTTTAGGGTTTTGGGATTGGGGTTTCGGGGTTTACGACTTAGGGTTTGGGGTTTAGGTTTTCGAGTTTGGATAAAGGTTTAGGGTTTGGGTTGAATGTTTGCGGTGTTGGGGTTGAGGGTTTAATGTTTAGGGGTTGTGGCTTAGGGTTTAGGTTTAAGGTTTGGGGTTTAGGGTTTTGGGTTTTGGGCTTACGATTTAGGCTTTGGGAGTTTAGGGTTTAGGGTTTGGGTTTTGGCGTTTTGGGTTTAAGGTTTTGGGTTTAAATTTTGGGGTCTAGGGTTAACATTTGGGCTTGGGGTTTACGGTGTGGGGTTTAAGGTTTAGGGTTTGGGTTTAGGGTTTAGGGTCTAGTGTTAGGGGTTTGGGGTTTTAGGGTTTATGGATTAGGGTTTTAGTGTTTAAGGTTTGGGGTTTAGGGTTTAGGGTTTGGGGTTTATGTTTAGGATTTTGGATTTAGGGGTTTGGGGTTGGGGTTTAGAGTTTAAGGTTTTGGGTTTTGGTGTTTTGGGGTCAAGGGTTTATGGTTTAGGTTTTCGGGTTTGGGGTTCAGTGTTCACGGTTTCGGGTTTATGGTTTAAGGGTATAAGGTTTGGTCGTTTGGCTTTAGTGGTTTAGGGTTTGGAGTTTAGGGTTTAGGGTTTGTGGTTTTGGGTTAAGGGATTAGGGTTTAGGGTTTAGTGTTTGGGTTTAGGGATTAGGGTTTAGAGTTTAGTGTTTAGGGTTTTGGGTTTAGGGATTTGGGTTTGGGGTTTAGGATTTGGGGTTATGAGATAAGGGTTTGGGGTTAAGGGTTTAAGGTTTAGAGCTTAGGTTTAGGGTTTAGATTTAGGGTTACGATTTACGATTTTGGGGCTTACAATTTAGGCTTTGGAGTTTAGGGTTAGGGTTTTAGGATTTGAGGTTGGGGTTTAGGTTTAGGGTTTAGTGTTTAAATTTTGGGTTTAAGGTTAGCGCTTGGGGTTTGGGGTTTTTGGGTTTTGGGCTTGCAGTTTAGGCTTTGGTTTTTGTAGGGTTTGGGTTTGGGGTTTGCGTTCTGGGTTTTGGGGTTTGGGGTTTTGCGTTCTGGGGTTGGGGTTTGGGGTTAAATTTTAGGGTTTAGGGGTAGCATGTGGGGTTTATGGTTTGGGTTTTACGGTTTATGGTCTGGGGTTTAATGTTTGGGTTAGGGTTTAGGGTTTGGGGCTTATGGTTTGGGTATCGTGTTTAAGTTTGGGGTTTGGGGGTTTAATGTTTAGGATTTAGGATTTGGGTTGGGGTCGGTTTAGGAAGGTTTAAGGTTTGGGGTTTCGTGTTGAGGGCAAGAGTTTGAGTTTGGGGTTTAATGTTTAGGGTTTAGGTTTCGGGTTTGTTGGTTTCAGAGTTCACAGTTTCGAGTTTTACTGGTTTAGGTTTGGCATTTAGGCTTAGTGGTTAGGGGTTTGGAGTTTTAGGGTTTAGGGTTTAGGGTTTGTTGTTTTGGGTTAAGGGATTGGGGTTTAGGGTTTAGTCTTTGGGGTTTAGGGGTTAGTGTTTAGTTGATTAGGGGTTCGGGTTTTTGGGTTTAGGGATTCGGGTTTGGGGTTTACGGTATAGGGTTTAGGGTTTGCCTTTTGTGGTTTGGGGTTTTAGAGATTAGTGTTTTGGGTTAGGGTTTAAGGTTTAGAGTTTAAGGTTTAGGGTTTAGGGTTTAGGGTTTAGGATTAAGGTTTAAGGTTTGGGTGTTTAGGGTTTAGGGTTTTGGGGTTACAGTTTAGGCTTTAGAGTTTAGGGTTTAGGGTTAGGGTTTGTGATTTGGCCTTTTTGGTTTAGGGTTTAGGTTTGGGGTTTAGGGTTAGTGCTTGGGGTTTGGGGTTTTAGGGTTTAGGGGTTTGGGTTAAAGGTGTAGGGTTTAGGGTTTGGTGGTTTATGGTTTATGGTTTGGGATTTAAGGTTTGGCGTTTAGGGTTTAGGGTTTGGTGTTAAGGGTTAAGTGTTTAGGGTTTACAATTTAGTGTAGGGTTTAGGGTTTAGGGATTAGGGCTTAGGGTTTAGGGCCTCGGTGCAGGGTTCAGTGTTTTAGGTTTAATGTTTAGGGTTTAGGGTTTGGGGTTTAGGCTTTAGGCTTTAAGGTTTAAGGATTAGGGTATGCGATGTAGGGTTTAGGGTTTGGGGTTGGGGTTGAAGGTTTAGGACTTAGGTATGAGGGTTTAGGGTTGGGATTTAGGGTTTCGAGTTGATGGTTTAGGTATGGGGTTTATGGTTTGGGGTTTTGGGCTTAGGGTTTGGGGTTTAGGGTTTAGGGTTAGGGTTTAAGGTTAGGGGTTTAGTGTTTTGGGTTTATGGTTTGAGGTTTAAGGTTTAAGGTTTGGGATTTTGGGTTATGGAGTTTGGAGTTTAGGGTTTGGGGTTTGGCATTTAGGGTTTAGGTTTTCTGGATAATGCTTATGGTTTAAGGTTTAGGTTTAGGGTTTGGGTTTTAGTGTTTAGGGTTTAGGAGGATTGGGGTTGGAGTTTGAGGGGTTAAGGGTTTAGGATTGGATTTAGGGTTTAAGGATTAGGGGGTTTAGGTTTTAGGGTTTGGTGTTTTGTGGTTTAGTGTTGTGGGGTAGGTTTCGGGATTTTGGGGATTAGGGGTGGAGGGTGTGGGGTTATGGTTTATGGTTTGGGGTTTAGGGTTTTCAAGTTCATGGTTTAGGGTTTGGGGGTTATGATTTAGGGTTTAGGGTTGGGTTTGAGGTTTGGGGTGTTGGGGTTAAGGGTTTAAGGTTTAGTGTTTAGTTTTTAGGGGTTAGGGTTTAAGGTGTTTGATTTATCGATTAGGGTTTAGGCTTTAGAGGTTTGGGGTTTAGGTTTTAGGGTTTAAGGTTAGGGATAAGGGTTTGGGTTTACAGTTTAGGGTTTAGGGTTGGGGTTTTTGGTTCAGGGTGTAGGGTTAAGGGTTAGGGTTTAGGGTTGGGGATTTAAGGTTTAGGATGTTTTGATTTAGGGTTAAAGGTTTGGGGTTTTGGGTTTAGGGTTTATGGTTAAGGATTTAGGGTTTAGGGTTTACAGTTTAGGGTTTAGAGTTTCGAGTTTAGGGTTTGGGGTGTGGGGTTTGGGGTTTAGGGTTTATGGTTTAGGTTTGGAGTTTAGGGATTAGGTTTTCGGGTTTAGTGTTTAAGGTTTGGAGTTTAGGGTTTATGATTTGGGGTTTAGGGTTAGGGTTTGGGGTTTGGGGTTTATGGTTTGGAATTTGGGTTTTTGGTTTGGGGTTTAGGGGTTACGGTTTAGGGGTTTGTTTAAGGTTTAAGGTTTGGAGTTTAGGATTTAGAGTTTGGGGTTTCGGGTTCAGGGTTTAAAGTTTTGGATTTGTAGTTTAGGGTTTAGGCTTTGGGTTTTGGGGTTTACGGTTGGTGGTTGGCAGTTTCAAGTTTGGGGTTTGGGCTCAAGGGTTTGGGGTTAGCATTTAGGGTTTAGGGTTTAGTGTTAATCGTTTGGGGTTTAGGGTTTAGGGTTATCGATTTATGGTTTAGGTTCAGAGTTTGGAGTTTAGGGTTTAGGGTTTGGGTTTATGGTTTATGTTTGGAGTTTAGGGTTTAGGGTTTATGGTTTAGGTTTTTGGGTTTAGTGGTAAGGGTATGGGGTTTAGGGTTTAGGGTCTAAGGCGTAGGGTTCAGGGTGTGGGGTTTAGGGTTTGGGATTTAGGGTTTGGGGTTCAGGGTTAAGGGTTTTAGGGTTTAATGTTTTGGGTTTCTAGTTTAGGGTTTGGGGTTTGGGGTTTGCGGTTGGCTGTTTAGGGTTTAGGGTTTTGGCTCAAGGGTTTGGAGTTGAGGGTTTGGGGTTTAGGGTTTAGGGTTTGGTATTTAGTGTTTAAGATTTAGGGTTTAAGGTTTGGGGTTTAGAGTTTCAGGGTTCAGGATTTAGGGTTTAAGGTTTTGAGTTTAGAGTTTAGGGTTTAGGGTTTGGTGTCTGGGGGTTTTGCATTTAGGGATTGCAGTTTGGGGTTTTAGGGTTTATGTCTTGGGGTTTAGGATTTAGGGTTTGGGGTTTAAGGTTTGGGGTTTTAGGGTTAGCATTTGGGGTTTATGGTTTGGGGTTTAGGGTTTATGGTTTGGGTTTTAGGGTTTGGGTTAAGGGTTTCGGGTTCGGGTTTAGGGTTTAAGCTTTGGGGTTTAGGTTTAGGGTTTTGGTTTTCAGGATTAGGGGTTAAGGGTTTGAGATTTAGGGTTTAGGGCTTAGGGATTAGTGTTTTGGGGTTAGGTTATAAGGTTTGGGTGCAGGGTTACGGGTTTTAGGTTTAATGTTTTAGGGTTAGGGATTTAGGGTCTAGGGTTTGTGGTTTAGGTTTAGGATTTAGGATTTAGAGTTTTGGGGGTTTGGGGTTTAAGGCGAGGCTTAGGGATTAGGTCTAGGAATTTATGGTGTAGGATTTGGGGATACGGTTTAGGATTTAGGATTTAGGGTTAGGGTTGGGGTTAGGGTTGGAGTTTAAGGATTAGGTTTGGGGGTTTAGGGTTTTAGGGTTTTGGGGTGTAGGGTTTGGGGGTTAGGGTTTAGGGTTTAGGGGTTTAGGGTTTATTGTTTGGGTTTAGGGTTTTGGGTTAAGGGTTTTGGGTTTAAAGTTTACGGTTTAGGGTTTAAAGTTTGGCGTTTAGGGTTTAGGTTTTAGGGTTTGGGGTTAAGGGTTTAGGGGTTTGGGGTTTAATGTTTGAGGTTTAGGGCTAGGGTTTGGGGTTTGGGGTTTTGGGTTTGGGTTTCAGGGTTTAGGGTTTAGGGCTTGGGGTTTAGGGATTAGGTTTAAGGTTTAGGGTTTAGGGTTTAAGGTTTTGGGGTTTGGGGTTTGGGATTTCAGGTGTAGGGTTTCGTGTAGGGTTTGGGGTTTGGGGTTTATGGTTTAGAGGTTAGGGTTTTGGGGTTAGGTTTTAAGGCTTAAGGTTTAGGATCTAAGGCGTAGGGTTCAGGGTTTGGGGTTTGGGGGTTTAGGGTTTAGGGTTGGAGTTTAGGGTTTAAGGTTTAGGGTTTGAGGTTTGGTGTTTATAGGGTTATTGTTTTGGGTTTGTGGTTTAGGGTTTTGGGTTTAGAGTTTGGGGTTTAGGGTTTATGATTTTCGATTGGCAGTTTTAAGGTTTGGGGTTTGGGCTCAAGGGTTTGGGGTTTAGGGTTTGGGGTTTAGGGTTTAGGATTTTGGGTTTAAGGTTTGGGGTTTAGAGTTCAGGGTTTAGGGTTTAGGTTTTGGATTTTGGAGTTTAAGGTTTAGGGTTTAGGGTTTGGGGTTGGGACTTGGACTTTGGGGTTTAGGTTTAGGGTCTACCATTTAGGGTTTATGGTTAGGTTTTGGGGTTTTTAAGGTTTAGGGTTGTGGTTTTGGGTTTGGGGTTTGGGTTGGAGTTTTAGGGTTAGGGTTTGGGGTTGGGTTTATGGTTGAGGGTTTAGGATGAAGGGAGGCTGGAAGCTGGAACACCTCACCAACTCATGCCAATCCCATGATTTTACCTCACATGCCTTCAACCCACTACAAATAAAGGAACCGAGGAGAGAGGAAGGTTCCAGTTGCAAAACTCAACCCTGAAAATTTAAAGAGAGAAGTGAGAGTGAGTTTCAGAGAGAAATAGGGCAAGAGAGAGAGGTTGAAGCTCGAAACCCAGCAGCTGGAAGCAAAGGAGAAGGCAGAAAACCCAAAGCACAAACACACCCCAAGGAATCCACCATCCATCATGCTTAACCTGAGAATTCAGAGGCTCCAATCCTTTCTTCTTCTCTGGAAATTCAAGGTAACCTAGGGTTACCTTTCCTTTTTCTCCATAGAGTCAAAAGCATCCATCTAGAGTGATGGTATAAGGCTTTATGACCATTTTCCCTTTGCTACCATTTTCCCTGTTTTTTCTGAAGTATGAAATTGTGTGTTCTATTTCTGTTATTTTTGGTAAGTTGTGTTTCAAATAACTATAGGGCAACTAAGTGACTGGTAAATGAACTAGAGGACACCAGAGAATGTGGCTAGTTACCTAATTTGGTTGTTGATTCAGTAGTGAAAATCTTCAACTTAAAATTGTGAAAATGGACTTTTTGATGGGTTTCTGTTTTGGGATTTTCTTGCTGTTAAGTTCCTGAAATCCTCTCTTATAACATTCATGCTTATTTATGTTGGTTTTTGAACCTCTGAATGTATGGAGACACATCATTTAGTAAAGTGAAATCTGCTAGAATGGGTTGGTAGTTCAAATGGTGAAAATGGACCTGTAATGTGTTTCTGTCTTGGGTTTGCTTGCTGTCAATTTGGTGAGATTCTCTCTTCTGATATACATGCTATTATATGTTGCTTGAGGAACCTCTAATGCATTAAGACACTAAAATTGATGAAATGAATCTGTAAAATAGGTAGATAGCTCAAATGGAAAACGTGGGATCTTATTAGCTTCGATTTTAAATGAATTGTTGTCAGATGAACCTAAGGCTTGAGTTCCTGGTTCTCACACTGTGTTTAGGTTATAAAATTCGTGGTTGATGGAAAGGGGCTTAGTGCCCTGTGTGTCTAGACCGTGTAGGTGTGAGGAATGCCAAAATTATGAAAAAATAGCATAGAAAGTAGGGAGAGAGTCCTGAATCCTGGAAATTTGGTAACTAGGAGACAGTAAAGTAATAAGATGATAGTGAGAGACTGGAAAACTAGAAGAAGCTGAAAAAATTGAGTGTTTTAGACCTTTAAGAAGTGAAGAAGGTGTAGGATAGGAAAAAAGGTAAAATTCTGGTTTATAAAGCTAAGTCCTAATCTCTCACTGAGTTAGGGACACTTCCAGAGATTGGTATGTTTAAAAACCTAGGTCTCTAGACTTATGACAGCTTGGTAATGTCAGGAAACACTTAGAAACAGGAAAGGCAAGAATGGCACCCTAGTGTACTAAGATTGGGGTTTGCATATATAAAAGTTGGGTTACTCTAGTTCTAGGTGGATAGGGCAGCTACCCCACCCTCTAGACTTCCAAAGAAGTGCATTCCAGATAGTAAAATAACCCAAAAATGACTTAAAACAGTCTTTGTGCACCTAAAACCCTAACTTGTAAAGAGTGCCAAAGAAAGTGAAATTTGCTGCATAAAACCCACTTTTGTACTAATATGGTTGTACAAACTTGCTGTGCAAGTCATAAATAACCTTACTATGATTGGGGTAATCTTTTTAAGGGCTTAACAGAAGCTAGAATAGAAAAGGAGTAGTGACAGGGACTAAATTGCAAAATTTTTACTGTTTTCTTACCATTAAGGGAAATTGAGTATCTGTGCCCAATAATTGCGATTGAATGTTTCTGTATACTCTATGAAGTGTCTGAACACTTTTAAAAAGCTTGGGAGAGACCAGAAGGGTCTCTAATTGTATTTTCATACTTATAGGATTTATTCTTGAAAATTTCTAAAAGATAGGGTTTTTGCTGCAAAAAATGTGATCTCTGAACAGTTTCTGGTGTGGAAAGTGTATGAACAAGTTTATATTTGACCCTGTGAAGCTTGTTGTAACTTTCCTTGAGCTTGCATAACTCCAGAAATGAAATTGAGTCTCAATAGGGACCTTTTTGATAGAAAAACTAGAGAAAATCCCAAAATTCTTATTTTGACTCAATTTCTGGTGAATCTCCGTTGCAAACTTTCCGGATGTGTTTAGTGGATGTTAAATATCCAATTTGTGTAGTTGGATGTGATTGAATTGTTAAAATTGCCTTCTAATTGTAATAATTTGAGAAAGGGGACTATTTTGATAAAATTGAGGCAATGAGGGGCCAAAATGTGATTTTCTTACTCAAGAAGCATGTTTAAATTGTTAATTAAACTATGTGTGTGCTTCTGATGAAATGTCATACTATTTGGATGTCTGTATAAGAAATTATGAAAGTTGCTTTTTTGTACAAGTAATGTTTGACTTTATGTTGACAAAATGTAAAGGTTGACCTGATATATGCAACTTATTTAAGTGTGTGGCATCCAAATCTGGAACTGAGATTTAGCATGAATTTGTGAGAACTGATATACCCACGAGAGGCAGATATTTTAGCATGCATATGTGAAATACTGATCTGCCCTGGAGAGGCATATTCTGAAAAGTGATATGCCCTAGAGAGGCAATTTGTAAAATTTTGATATGCCTTGGAGAGGCAAATTATTTGCTACTGAATAACATTACCTGTGAAAAATTATGTTATATATATGATTTGTATGGAAAGAACACACTAGGCTGGCTAGGAATGCGTCTGGGACGTAGCTGTCTAGCAACTAGTGAGGAAATAATCCAGTCCGGTACTGGTGATCCTAAAGTTCTAACTTGTGCGCACACCGGGGGACGCCCTGGAATGTTAGGTAATTGCCTGTGCCTTATTGGTGGACTTTACTTATATTGGTAAGTCAGTATTGTCTTGTTTTAGTAGATTGCTTTTGATGGTGAGGTAATGGTTTAAATCAGTTGTACAAGTCCTGGAGAGATCCGTTCCTTGGCATGACTGACCAAAGAGATGTGATGGTAAAATGAGCATCCCTTTAAAAGAAATTAAGTATTTTATATGTTTGCTCAATGTGATGGTATGACTTTGCTATGTTAAAGCATTTTCATTTGAATACATATCCTGAATCCATGTGTGGAAATATCTTGTAATTGAGAATAAGTAGTTAATAACTGCAGTTATTTATTGCATGAATCTGATAAAAGTGAAGGAAGTTTTCTTGTATTCTTCGTAATGCAACTGAACCACTAATTAGTTTTATAAAACGAGTAATCTATGTTACTGGGATTATATATTTCATTACGTTAGTGTGTTCAGATGCCCAGGTACCTCCTGCTACTTGAGATAGAGATGGAGCTGATGGAAGTGCCATTTTAGGCCACTTCCAGGTACTGAAGACTGTCAACATTCTCTTCTTCTTCCCCACGGAGGAAGTGATCATCCCTGGGGCTTAGAAGGGATGTCTGATAGGTAGCTAGCAGAGGAGCTGACTTTTTGGCTGTGACTTATGAGTCACACTTCTTTTGGACTATGGCCTACGTGCCAGACTAACTATTGAGGCCTGCGTGCCACTAACTAATAAACTTTTATATATATATATATATATATGTATGTATGTATGTATGTTGTAGACTTGGAATATATATACTAGGCAATGCATGGACGTTAGTACCTCATCTTATCTGATTAGAATATCTGTATATATGTTAAATATAATTTTTGGGAGGACCGCGTAGAGTAGCAAACACGTAATTTCTAGTTTCTTAGGTTGAAATAACCAACCGAGAGTAAACGATCCTTGGGATTTAACATAACTTTTAATACTCATAAAGAAAAAGAAAAGAAAAAAATATGACCAAGATTTTAAAAGTTAAGTTAAATAACTTAATTCCGCAATAAAAAAACAATTAAGAAACTGAGACGGGTTTAGGGTTTAAGGCTTAGGGTTTGGGGTTTGGAGTTTTAGGGTTTAGGGTTTATGGTTTAGGGTTTAGGGTTTTGGGTTTGGGGTTTACAGTTTGCGGTTGGCTGTTTAGGGTTTAGAGTTTGGGCTCAAGGGTTTGGGGTTTGGGTTTTAGGGTTTAAGGATTGAGGTTTAGGGTTTAGGATTTAGGGGTTAAGGTTTGGGGTATACGGTTAAGGGTTTCGGGTTTAGGGTTTAGTGTTTGCAGTTTGGAGTTTAGGGTTTAGGGTTTAGGGTTTGGTGCTTGAGGTTTAAGGTTTGGGTTTTTGGGGTTTAGGTTTAGAGTTTAGGGTTTATGGTTATGGTTAGGTTTTAGGGTTTACTGTTTAAGGTTTTGGGTTTTGGGTTTTGGGTTTGGGTTTGGAGTTAAGGGTTAGGGTTTGGGGGTTTGGGGTTTGAGGTTTCTGATTTAGGGTTTGGGATCTGGCATTAAGGGTTTGGGGTTTGGGGTTTGGAATTTTGGAATTAGGGTTAGGGTTTGGGTTAAGGGTTAAGGGTTTGGGGTTTAAGGTTTATGGTTTTAGGGTTTAAGGTTTGGGGTTAAGCGTTTCGGGTTTGGGGTTTATGGTTTAGTGCTTTGGGTTTAGTTTAGGGTTTGGGGTTAGGGTTTAGGGATTAGGGTTTAGGGCTTAGGGTTGAGGGTCTAAGGCGTAGGGTTTCAGGGTTTGGTTTTTTAGGGTTTGGCGTTTTGGAGTTTATGGATAGGGTTTAGGGCTTGGGATTTGGGGTTTAGGGTGTTGGTTTAGGGTTTAGGGTTTAAAGTTTTGTGTTTGTGGATTAGGGTTTAGGGTTTGGGGTTTAGGGTTAGGGTTTGGGGTTTAGGGTTTAGGGTTTCTGGGTTAGGGTTTAGGGTTTAGGGTTTGGGGTTTAGGGTTTGCGGTTTAGGGTTTAGGATTTGTGGTTTGGGGTTTATGGTTTAAGGTTAGGGTTTAGGGTTTAAGGTTTGTGTTTTGGATTTAATGTTTAGTGTTTAGGGTTCAGGGTTTAAGGTTTGGGGTTTAGGGTTTGGATTTAGGGTTTGGGGTTAGGGTTTAGGGTTTGGGGTTACAAGTAAGGGGTTTAGGGTTTTGGGTTTATGGTTTAGGGTTTTGGGTTTGGGGTTTAGGGTTTGGTGTTTAGGATTTAGGTTTCGAATTTAGGGTTTAGGGTTTATGGTTTAGGTTTTCGGGTATAGTGTTATGGTTTGGGGTTTAGCGTTTGTGGTTTGGGTTTGGGTTTGGGGATTAGGGTTAGGGTTTGGGGTTTGGGGTTTGGGGTTTGTGTTTTGGCATTTGGGTTTAGGATTCGGGTTAAGGGTTTATGGCTTGGGGTTTAAGGTTTATGGTTTGGCATTTAAGGTTTATGGTTTAGGGTTTAGTGTTTAAGGTGTGGTGGTTTTAGAGTTTAGGGTTTAGGGGTTAAGGGTTTAGGGTTTGGGTTTACGGTTTGCAGTTTAGGGTTTATGGTTTACGATTTGGGGTTAAGGGTTTAGAGTTTGGGGTTTAGGGTTTAAGGTTTTGAGTTTACGATTGGGGTTTGGGGTTTGGGCTTTGGTTTATGGTTTAGCGCTCAGGGTTGAGGGTTTTGGGGCGTATGGTTCAGGGTTTGGGGTTTAAGGTTCAGGGTTTAAGTTTAGTTTTAGGGTTTAGGGTTTAGGGTTTAGGGTTTAGGGTTTGGGGTTTGGGGTTTAGGTTTAGGGTTTAGGATTTAAAGTTTCGGGTTTGTGGTATAGAGTTTAGAGTTTAGTTTTTGGGGTTTGGGGTTTGCGATTTGCGGTTTAGGCTTTTAGGGTTAGAGGTCAATGGTTTAGAGTTTGGGGATTAGGGTTTAGGGTTTAGGGTTTTGGGTTTAGGTTTTAGGATTTAGGTTTTAAGTTTGGGGTTTAGGGTTCAGGGTTTAGGGTTTAGGGTTTAGGGTTTGGAGTTTAGCGTTCAGGGTTAGGGTTAGGGTAGGTTTAGGATTTGGATTTAGGGTTTAGGTTTAGGGTTTAGGGTTAATGTTGTGGGTTGTCATTTAGGGTTTGGGGTTTTTAGATTTAATGTGTGGGGTTAGGGTTAGGGTGTGTGGTTTGCAGTTTCTGTTTTGGGGTTTAGGGTTTAGGTTTTAGAGTTTGGGGCTTGGAGTTTAGTTTTCGCGTTTAGGGATTGGGTTAGCGATTCAGGTTTGGGGGTTGGGGTTGGGGTTTAGAATTTAAGGTTATGGGTTTATGGATTAGGATTGGGGTTTAAGGTTAAGGGTTTAGGGTTTGCTGTTTAGTGTTAGGGTTTAGGGTTTAGGTTTGGGACTTTGGAGTTAAGGTTAGGGTTGTAGGGTTTGGGGTTTGGAATTTGGGGATTAGAATTTAGGTTTAGTGTTTATAGTTTAGTGTTTAGATTTAGGGTTTAGGGCTTAAAGGTGTGGTTTAGGGTTATGGTTGCTGTTGGGGTCTAGGGTTTAAGGTTTTATGGTTTGCGATATGGGTTTAGGGTTTGGCTTAAGGGTTTTAGGGTTTGGGGTTTAGGGTTTAAGTTTTTGAATTTACGGTTTAGGGTTTAGGGTTTCGAGTTTATCATTTAGTAAAGGGTTTAGGGTTTACGATT
>JAAIUW010000078.1:0-93525 GCA_014851425.1 Senna tora | reverse complement strand
TTTTCGCCGATGAGTGTTTCGAAAACTTGAATTCATCAGTTTTTCTCCGATTAGTGTTTCGGAAACTTGATATTCATCAGTTTCGCAATGAGTGTTCAAAAACTTGGTTTTCTTGTTCATTAGTTTTTGCCGATGAGTGTTTCGAAAACTTGATATTCGTCAGTTTTTGCTGGTGAGTGTTTCGAAAACTTGACATTCATCAAGTTTCCCCGATGAGTTTTTCGAAAATTTGATTTTCTTGTTTATCAGTTTTCGCCGATGAGTGTTTCAAAAACTTGATGTTCATCAGTTTTCGCCGATTAGTGTTTCGAAAACTTGATGTTCATCAGTTTTCGCCTATTAGTTTCGGAAACATGATATTCATCAGTTTTCGCCAATGAGTGTTTCGAAAAATTGATTTTCTTGTTAATCAGTTTTCGCCGATGAGTGTTTCGAAAACATGATATTCATCAGTTTTCGCCAGTGAGTGTTTCGGGAACTTGATATTCTTCAGTTTTCAAAGATTAGTGTTTCGGAAACCTGATATTCAACAATTTTCACAATTGAGTGTTTCGAAAACTTAATTTTCTTGTTAAACAGTTTTTGCCAAAGAGTGTTTTGAAAATGTGATATTCATTGGTTTTCGCATGTGAGTGTTTCAAAAACTTGATATTCATCAGTTCTCGTCGATTAGTGTATTGAAATCTTGATAGTCATCTGTTTTTGCCAATGAGTGTTTTGAAAACTTGATTTTCTTGTTAGTCAATTTTCGCCAACGAGTTTTTCGAAAAACTTGATTTTCTTGTTAATCAGTTTTCACTGATGGGGTTTTGAAAACTAGATATTCACCAGTTTTCGCCGATTAGTGTTTCGGAAACTTGAGTATCATCAGGTTTCGCCAATGAGTGTTTCGATAACTTGATATTCATCAGTTTTCGCCGGTGAGTGTTTCGGAAACTTGATATTCATCAGTTTTCGCCGATTAGTTTTCGGAACTTAATATTCATCAGTTTTCGCCAATGAGCGTTTCGAAAACTTTATTTTCTTATTAGTCTGTTTTCGCCGATTATTGCTTCGAAAACTTGATATTCATCAGTTTTCGCCTGTGAGTGTTTCGGGAACATAATATTCATCAGTTTTCCCCGATTAGTGTTTTGGAAACTTGATATTCATCAGTTTTTGCAATTGAGTGTTTCGAAAACTTGATTTTCTTGTTAATCAGTTTTCGCTGCTAAGTGTTTCCAAAACTTGATATTCATTAGCTTTCGCCGATTAGTGTTTCGGAAACTTGATAATCATCAGTTTTCGCCAATAAGTGTTTCGAAAACTTGATTTTCTTGTTAATCAGTTTTTGCCGACGAGTGTTTCGAAAACTTGATATTCATCAGTTTTCGCCTGTGAGCGTTTCGGAAACTTGATATTCATCACCTTTCGCCGATGAGTGTTTCGAAAACTTGATATTCATCAGTTTTCGCCTGTGAGTCTTTCAGAAACTTGATATTCATCAGTTTTCGCCGGTGAGTGTTTCGGAAACTTGATATTCATCAGTTTTCGGCAATGACTGTTTCGAAAACATGATTTTCTTGTTAGTCAGTTTTCGCCGATGAGTGTTTCGAAAACTTGATATTCATTAGTTTTCGCCGATTAGTTTTCTGGAAACTTGATATTCGTCAATTTTCGCCGATTAGTTTTTTGTGAAACTTAATATTCATCAGTTTTCGCAATGAGTGTTTAGAAAACTTGATTTTCTGTTAGTCTGTTTTTCGCCGATGAGTGTTTCGAAAACTTGGTATTCATCACTTTTCGCCGATTAGTGTTTAGGGAACTTTATATTCATTAGTTTTCACGGATTAGGTTTCGAAAACTTGATATTCATCAATTTTCGCCTATGAGTGTTTCGAAAATTTGATATTCATCAGCTATCGACGGTGAGTGTCCTGAAAACTTGATATTCATCAGTCTCCGCCGATTAGTGTTTCGGAAACTTGATATTCATCAGTTTTCACCAACGAGTGTTTCGAAAACTTGATTTTCTTGTAATTAGTTTTCGCCGATGAGTGTTTCGAAAACTTGATATTCATCAGTTTCCACCTGTGAGTGTTTCAGAAACTTGATATTCATCAGTTTTCGCCGATTAGTGTTTCAAAAACTTGATATCCATCAGTTTTCGCCCATGAGGTGTTCGAAAACTTGATTTTCTTGTTAATCAGTTTTCGCCGATGAGTGTTTCGAAAACTTGATATTTATCAGTTTTCGCCTGTGAGTGTTTCAATACTTAATATTCCTCAGTTTTCGACGATTAGTGTTTCGGAAACTTGATTTTCATTAATTTTCGCCAATGAGTGTTTCAAAAACATGATTTTCTTGTTAATCAGTGTTCGCCGATGAGTGTTTCGAAAACTTGATATTCCTCAATTTTCTCCTGGGAGTGTTTTGGTACTTTGATATTCATCAGCTTTCGCCGGTGAGTGTTACGAAATCTTGATATTCATCAAATTTCACCAATGAGTATTTCGAAAACTTAATTTTATTGTTAATCATTTTTCGCCGATGAGGGTTTCGAAAACTTGATATTCATCAGTTTTCCCCGATTTGTTTTTTCGGAAACTTAATATTCATCAGTTTCGCCAATGAGCTTTTCGAAAACTTGATTTTCTTGTTAAGTAGTTTTCACCGATGAATGTTCCGAAAACTTGATAATCATCAGTTTTGCCTGTGAGTGTTTCGGGAACTGATATTCATCAGTTTTCACTTATTAGTGTTCGGAAAAGTTGATATTCATCAGTTTTCGCAATTGAGTGTTTTGAATACATGATTTTCTTGTAATCAGATTTCGCCGATGAGTGTTTCGAAAACTTGATATTCATCAGTTTTCGCCTGTGAGTGTTTCCGAAACTTGATATTCATTAGTTTTCGTCGATTAGTGTTTGAAAACTTGATATTCATTAGTTTTCCGCCAATGAGTGTTTCCAAAACTTGATTTTCTTGTTAATCAATTTTCGCCGATGAGTGCTTCGAAAACTTGATATTCATCAGTTTCGCCTGTGTGTGTTTCGGAGATTTGATTTTCATCAGTTTTCGCCGGTTAGTGTCTCGGAAACTGGATATTCATCAGTTTTGACCAATAAGTGTTTCGAAAACTTGATTTTCTTGTTAATCAGTTTTCGCCGGTGAGTGTTTCGAAAACTTAATATTCATCAGTTTTTGCCAATGAGTGTTTCGAAAACTTGATTTTCTTGTTAATCAGTTTCGTCGATGAGTGTTTCGAAAACTTGATATTCGTTGATTTTCGCCAATGAGTGTTTTGAAAACTTAATTTTCTTGTTAATCATTTTTCGCCGATGAGCGTTTCGAAAATTGATATTCATCAGTTTTCGCCGATTTGTTTTTCGGATACTTGATATTCATCATTTTTCGCCAATGAGCTTTTCGAAACTTGATCTTTTTGTTAATCAGTTTTCGCCGATGAGTGTTTCAAAAACTTGATATTCATCAGTTTTCGCCTGTGAGTGTTTCGGGAACATGATATTCATCAGTTTTCACTGATTAGTGTTTCGGAAAGTTATATTCATCAGTTTTCGCAATTGAGTGTTTTGAAAACATGATTTTCTAGTTAATCAGTTTTCGCCGATGAGTGTTTCGAAAACTTGATATTCATCAGTTTTTACCTGTGAGGGTTTCGGAAACTTGATACACATCAGTTTTCGTCGATTAGTGTTTCGGAAACTTGATATTCATCAGTTTTCGCCAATGAGTGTTTCGAAAACTTGATTTTATTGTTAATTTGTTTTCGCCGATAAGTGTTTCGAAAACATAATAATCTTCAATTTTCGCCGATTAGTGTTTCGGAAACTTGATATTCATCAGTTTTCGCCAATGCGTCTTTCGAAAACTTAATTTTTTGTTAATCAATTTTTGCCGATGAGTGTTTTGAAAACATGATATTCATCAGTTTTTGCCTATGAGTGTTTTGAAAACTTGATATTTATTAGTTTTCGCCATTGAGTGTTTCGAAAACTTGATTTTCTTGTTAATCAGTTTTCGCCGATGAGTGTTTCGAAATCTTGATATTCTTCAATTTTTACCAATGAGTGTTTCGAAAAGTTGATATTCTTCAGTTTTCGCCAATGAGTGTTTCGAAAACTTGATTTTCATCAGTTTTCGCCGATGAGTGTTTCAGAAACTTGGTATGCATCAGTTTTTGCCAATGAATGTTTCGAAAACTTGTTTTTCTTGTTAATCAGTTTTCGCCGATGAGTGTTTTCAAAACTTGATATTCATCAATTTTTGCCGATTAGTGTTTCGGAAACTTGATATTCATCAGTTTAAGCCAATGAGTGTTTCGAAAACGTGATTTTCTTGTTAATCAATTTTCAACCGATGAGTGTTTCGGAAACTTGATATTCATCAGTTTTCACTGATTAGTGTTTTTGAAAACTTGATATTCATCAGTTTTCGCAATTGAGTGTTTCGAAAACTTGATTTTCTTGTTAATCAGTTTTCGCCGATGAGTGTTTCGAAAACTTGATATTCGTAACTTTTCGCTGTGGATTGTTTTCGAAAACTTGATATTCATCAGTTTTCGTCTGTGAGTGTTTCGGAAACTTGATATTCATCAGTTTTCGCTAATGAGTGTTTTGAAAACTTGATATTCATCAGTTTTCGCCGGTTAGTGTTTCGAAAACTTGATTTTCATCAGTTTTCTCCAACGAGTGTTTCGAAAACTTGATTTTCTTGTTAAACAATTTTCATCGATGAGTGTTTCGAAAACTTGATATTCATCAGTTTTCGCCGATTAGTGTTTCGGAAAGTTGATATTCATCAGTTTTCGCCAATGAGTGTTACGAAAATGTGATTTTTTTGGAAATCAGTTTTCGCTGATGAGTGTTTTGAAAATTGATATTCATCAGTTTTTGCCGATTAGGGTTTCGGAAACTTGATATTCATTAGCTTTGGCCAATGACTGTTTCGAAAACTCTATTTTCTTTTTAATCATTTTTCGCCGATGAGTATTTTGAAAACCTGATATTCATCAGTTTTCGCCGGTGAGTCTTTGGGAAACTTGATATTCATCTAGTGTTGCCAATGAGTGTTTCGAAAAATTTATATTCATTAGTTTTCGACAATGATTGTTTCAAAAACTTGAAGTACATCAGTTTCTGCGGATTAGCTTTTCGAAAAATTTGATATTCATCAGTTTTCGCCCATGGGCTTTTCGGAAACATGATTTTCTTGTTAATCAGTTTTCGCCGATGAGTGTTTCGAAAACATGATATTCATCATTTTTCGCCTGTGAGTGTTTCGGGAACTTGATATTCATAAGTTTTCACTGATTAGTGTTTCGAAAACTTGATATTCATCAGTTTTCTCAATTGAGTGTTTCGAAAACTTGATTTTCTTGTTAAACAGTTTCCGCCGATGACATGTTTCGAAAACTTGATATTCATCAGTTTTCGACAATGAGTGTTTCAAAACCTTGATTTTCTTGTTTGTTAGTTTTCGCCGATGAGTGTTTCGAAAACTTTATATTCATCACTCTTCGTCGATCAGTGTTTCGGAAACTTGATATTCATTAGTTTTGCCCAATGAGTGTTTCGAAAACATGATATTCTGGTTTAACAGTTTTCGCTAATAAGTGTTTCGAAAACTTGATATTCATCAGTTTTCGGCGGTGAGTGTTTCGAAAACTTGATATTCATTAGTTTTCGCGAATAAGTGTTTCGAAAAACTGATTTTCTTGTTTATCAGTTTTCGCCAATGAGTGTTTCGAAAACTTGATATTCATCAGTTTTTGATTGTGAGTGTTTCGGAATCTTGATATTCATCTATTTTGGCCAATGAGTGTTTCGAAAACTTGATTTTATTGTTAATCAGTTTTCGCCGATGAGTGTTTCGAAAACTTGATAATCATCAGTTTTCGCCGATTAGTGTTTCGAAAACTTGATTTTCTTGTTAATTAGTTTTCGTCGGTGAGTGTTTCGAAAACTTGATATTCAACAGTTTTCGCCGATTAGTGTTTTGGAAATTTGATATTCAACAATTTTCGCCAATGATTGTTTTGTAAACTTGATTTTCTTGTTAATCAGTTTTCGACGACGAGTGTTTCGAAAACTTGATATTCATCAGTTTTTGCCGGTGAGTGTTTCGAGAACTTGATATTCATCAATTTTTGCCTATGAGGTTTCGAAAACTTGATTTTCTAGTTAATCAGTTTTCGCCGATGAGTGTTTCGGAAACTTGATGATCATCAGTTTTTATCGATCAGTGTTTCGGAAACTTAATATTCATCAATCTTCGCCGATGAGTGTACCGAAAACTTGATTTTCTCGTTAATCAGTTTTGGCCGCTGAGTATTTCGAAAACTTGATATTCATCAGTTTTTGGCTGTAAGTGTTTCGGGAACTTGATATTCATCAGTTTTTGCTGGTGAGTGCTTCGAAAACTTGATATTCATTAGTTTTCGACGGTCAGTGTTTCAAAAACATGATTTTCTTGTCAATCAGTTTTCGCCGATGAGTGTTTGGAAAACTTGATATTCATCAGTTTCCGCCGGTGAGAATTTCGAAAACTTGATATTCATCAGTTTTCCCAAATGAATGATTTGAAAACTTGATTTTTGTGTTTATCAGTTTTCACCGATGAGTGTTTCGAAAACTTTATATTAATCCGTTTTCGCCGATTAGTGTTTCGAAAACTTGATATTCATAAGTTTTTGTCGATTAGTGTTTCGAAAACATGATATTCATCAGTTTTCGCCAATGAGTGTTTCGAAAACTTGATTTTATTGTTCATCAGTTTTCGCCGATGAGTATTTCGAAAACATGATAATCATCAGTTTTCGCCGATCAGTGTTCCGGAAACTTGATATTCATCAATTTTCGCCAATGAGTGTTTCGAAAACTTGATATTCATCAGTTTTTCGCCGGTAAGTGTTTCGAAAACTTGATATTCATCAGTTTTCGCCGATGAGTGTTTCGAAAACTTGATATTCATCAGTTTTCGCCGGTGAATGTTGCGCCAACCTGATTTTTATCCATTTTCGCCAATGAGTGTTTTGAAAGCTTGATTTTCTTGATAATCAGTTTTCACCGACCAGTGTTTCGAAAAATTTATATTCCTCAGTTTTCGTCGGTGAGTGATTAGGAAAACTTGATATTCTTCAGTTTTCGCCAATGAGTGTTTCCAAAACATGATTTTCTTGTTAATTAGTTTTCGCCGACGAGTGTTTGGAAAACTTGATATTCATCCGTTTTCGCCTGTGAGTGTTTCGGAAACTTGATATTCATCAGTTTTCGTCGATTATTGTTTCGGAAACTTGATATTCATCAGTTTTTGCCAATGAGTGTTTCGAAAACTTGATTTAGTTGTTAATCAATTTTCGCCGATGAGTATTTCGAAAACTTGATAATCATCAGTTTTCGCCGATTAGTGTTTCGGAAACTTGATATTCATCAATTTTCACCAATGAGTGTTTCGAAAACTTGATATTCATCAATTTTCGCCGGTGAGTGTTTTGAAAACTTGATATTCATCAGTTTTCGCCGGTGAATGTTTCGAAAACTTGATATTCATCAGTTTTCGCCAATGAGTGTTTCGAAAACATGATATTGATCAGTTTTCGCCAGTGAGTGTTTCGAAAACTTGATATTCATCAGTTTTCGCCAATGAGTGTTTCCAAAACTTGATATTCATCAGTTTTCGGTGGTGAATGTTCCGAAAAGTTGATATTCATCAGTTTTCGCGAATGAGTGTTTGGAAAACTTGATTTTCTTGTTAATCAGTTTTCGCCGATGAGTGTTTCGAAAACTTGATATTAATCAGTTTTCGACGACTAGTGTTTCAGAAACTTGATATTCATCAGTTTTCGCCAATGAGTGTTTCGAAAACTTGATTTTCTCATTAATCAGTTTTCGCTGTTGAGTGTTTCGAAAACTTGATATTCATTAGTTTTCGCAAATGAGTGTTTCGAAAACTTTATTTTCTAGTTAATCAGTTTTCGCCGGTGAGTGTTTCGAAAACTTGATATTTATCAGTTTTCGCCGGTGAGTGTTACGGAAACTTTATGTTCACTAGTTTTCACCAATGAGTGTTTCGAAAACTTGATTTTCTTGTTAATCAGTTTTCGCTTATGAGTGTTTCGAAAACATGATATTCATCTGTTTTCGCTCGTGAGTATTTCGAAAACTTGATGTGGTTGTTAATCAGTTTTCGCCAATGAGTGTTTCGAAAACTTGATATTCATCAGTTTTCACCAGTGTGTGTTTCAAAAACTTGAGATTCATCAATTTTCGCCAATGAGTGTTTCGAAAACTTGATATTCATCAATTTTCACCAGTGAGTGTTTCGAAAACTTGATAGTCATAAGTTTCGCCAATGAGTGTTTCGAAAACTTTATAATCATCAGTTTTTGCCGGTAACTGTTTCGAAAACTTGATATTCATCAGTTTTTGCCAATGAGTGTTTCGAAAACTTGATTTTCTTGTTAATCAGTTTTCACCGATGAGTGTTTCGAAAACTTGATATTCATCTATTTTCGCCGGTGTTTCGGAAACTTGATATTCACCAGTTTTCACCAATGAGTGTTTTGAAAACTTGATTTTCTTCTCAATCTGTTTTCGCTGATGAGTGTTTCCAAAACAAGATATTCATTAGTTTTCGCCGGTGAGTGTTTCGAACACTTGATATGCTTGTTAATCAAATTTCGCCAATGAATGTTTCGAAAAGTTGATATTCATCATTTTTCGTCAGTGAGTGTTTCGAAAACTTGACGTTCATCAGTTCTCGCAGATGAGTGTTTCGAGAACTTGATCTTCATCAGTTTTCGCCAATCAGTGTTTCGAAAACTTGACGTTCATCAGTTCTCGCAGATGAGTGTTTCGAGAACTTGATCTTCATCAGTTTTCGTCCATCAGTGTTTCGCAAACATGATATTCATCAGTTTTCGCCAATGAGTGAATCAAAAACTTGATTTTCCCGTTAATCAGTTTTCGCTGCTGAGTGTTTCGAAAACTTGATATTCATCAGTTTTCACCTATGAGTGTTTCGGAAACTTGATCTTCATCTGCTTTCGTCGGTGAGTGTTTCGACAACTTGATATTCATCAGTTTTCCCCAATGAGTGTTTCAAAAACCTGATTTTCTTGTTAATCAGTTTTCGCCGATGAGTGTTTCCAAAACTTGATATTCATCAGCTTTTGCCGGTGAGTGTTTGGAAAACTTGATATTCATTAGTTTTTGCCAATGAGTGTTTCTAAAACTTGATTTTTTTGTTAATCAGTTTTCCCCAATGATTGTTTCGAAAACTTGATTTTTTTGTTAATCAGTTTTCGCCGATGAGTGTTTCAAAAACTTGATAATCATCAGTTTTCGTTAATGAGTGTTTCGAACACTTGATTTTCTTGTTAATCAATTTTCACCGATGACTGTTTCGAAAACTTGATAATCATCAGTTTTCGCCTTAGTGTTTCGGAAATTTGATATTCATCAGCTTTCGCCAATGAGTATTTCAAAAACTTGATTTTCTTGTTTATCAGTTTTCGGCGATGAGTGTTTCGAAAACTTCATATTCATCAGTTTTCGCCGGTGAGTCTTTGGGAAACATGATATTCATCTGTTTTTGCCAATGAGTGTTTCGAAAACTTGATTTTCTTGTTAATCAGTTTTCGCCGATGAGTGTTTCGAAAACTTGATATTCATTAGTTTTTGCCAATGTGTGTTTCGAAAACTTGATTTTCTTGTTAATCAGTTTTCGCCGATGAGTGTTTTGTAAACTTGATATTCATAAGTTTTCGCCAATTAGTGTTTTGGAAAATTTGATATTCATCAGTTTTCACCAATGAGTGTTCGAAAAATTGATTTTCTTGTTAATCTGTTTTCGCCGATGAGTGTTTCGAAAACTTGATATTCATCAGTTTTCGCCTGTGAGTGTTTCGGGAACTTGATATTCATCAGTTTTCACTAATTAGTGTTTCGGAAACTTCATATTCATTAGTTTTCTCAATTGAGTGTTTCAAAAAGTTTATTTTTTTGTTAAACAGTTTTCGCCGTTGAGTGTTTCGAAAGCTTGATATTCATCAGTTTTGGCCTGCAACTGTTTCAGAAACTTGATATTCATCAGTTTTCGTCGATTAGTATTTTGGAAAGTTGATATTCATCATTTTTCGCCATTGAGTCTTTCGAAAACTTGATTTTCTTGTCAGTCAGTTTTCGCCGATGAGTGTTTCTAAAACTTGATATTCATAACTCTCCGTCGAACAGTGTTTCAGAAATTTGATTTTCATCAGTTTTCCCGAATAAGTGTTTCGAAAACTTGATTTTCTTGTTAATCAGTTTTCGCCGATGAGTGTTTCGAAAACTTGATATTCATTAGTTTTCGCCGGTGACTGTTTCCAACACTTGATATTCATCAATTTTTCGCCAATGAGTGTTTCGAAAACTTGATTTTCTTGTTAATCAGTTTTCGCAGATGAGTGTTTCGAAAACTTGATATTCATCAGTTTTCGCCTGTGAGTGTTTCGAAAACTTGATATTCATCAGTTTTCGCCGATGAGTGTTTCGAAAACTTGATATTCATCAGTTTTTGCCGATGAGTGTTTCGAAAAGTTGATATTCATTAGTTTTCGCCGATGAGTGTTTCGAAAACTTGATATTCATCAGTTTTCGCCAATGAGTGTTTCAAAAACTTGATTTTCTTGTTAATTAGTTTTCGCCGATGAGTGTTTCGAAAACTTGATATTCATCAGTTTTCGCCGGTGAGTGTTTCGGGAACTTGATATTCATCAGTTTTCACTGATTAGTGTTTTGAAAACTTGATTTTCATCATTTTTGGCCTATAAGTGTTTCGGAAACTTGATATTCATCAGTTTTCGCCACTGGGTGTTTCGAAAAATTAATTTTCTTGTTAGTCAGTTTTCGCCGATGAGTGTTTCAAAAACTTGATATTCATGAGTTTTCGGCAATGAGTGTTTCGAAAACTTGACTTTCTTGTTAAACAGTTTCCGCCGATGAGTGTTTCGAAAACTTGATATTCATCAGTTTTCGCCGATTTGTTTTTCGGAAACTTGATATTCATCAGTTTCTGCCAATGAGCTTTTCGAAAACTTGATTTTCTTGTTAATCAATTTTCGCCGATGAGTGTTTCGAACACTTGATATTCATCAGTTTTCGCCTGTGAGTGTTTCAGGAACTTGATATTCATCAATTTTCATTGATTAGTGTTTCGGAAACTTGATATTCATCAGTTTTCGCAATTGAGTGTTTCGAAAACTTGATTTTCTTGTTAATCAGTTTTCACCGATGAGTGTCTCGGAAACTTGATATTCATTAGTTTTTGGCAATCAGTGTTTCGAAAACTTAATATTCATTAGTTTTCGCCAATGAGGGTTTCGAAAAACTTGATTTTCTTGTTAATCAGTTTTCGCCGATGAGTGTTTCAAAAACTTGATATTCATCAGTTTTCGCCTGTGAGTGTTTCGGAAACTTGATATTCATCAGTTTTTGCTTATGAGTGTTTCGAAAACTTGATATTCATCAGTTTTCACCAATCGGTATTTCGAAAACTTGGTCTTCTTGTTAATCAGTTTTCGCCGATGAGTGTTTCGAAAACTTGATATTCATCATTTTTTGCCGATTAGTGTTTCGAAAACTTGATATTCATTAGTTTTTTCCAATGAGTGTTTCGAAAACTTGATTTTCTTGTTAATCAATTTTCGCCAATGAGTGTTTTGAAAACATGATATTCATTAGTTTTCGCTGGTTAGTGTTTCGAAAACTTGATATTCTTCAGTTTTCGCCAATGAGTGTTTCGAAAACTTGATTTTCTTGTTAATCAGTTTTTGCCGATGAGTGTTTCAAAAACTTGATGTTCTTCAGTTTTCGCCAATGAGTGTTTCAAAAACTTGATTTTCTTGTTAATCAGTTTTCACCAATGAGTGTTTCGAAAACTTGATATTCATCAGTTTTCGCAAATGAGTGTTTCGAAAACTTGATTTTCTTGTTAATCAATTTTTACCGATGAGTGTTTCGAAAACTTGATATTCTTATGTTTTCGCCGATTAGTGTTTCAAAAACTTGACATTCATTAGTTTTCGCCAACGAGTGTTTCGAAAACTTGATTTTCTTATTAATCAATTATCGCCGGTGATTGTTTCGAAAACTTGATATTCATCAGTTTTCGCCGGTGAGTGTTTCGGGAACATGATATTCATCAGTTTTCACTGATTAGTGTCTCGAAAAATTGATATTCATCAGTTTTTGCAATTGAGCGTTTTGAAAACTTGTTTTACTTGTTAATCAGTTTTCGCCGCTGAGTGTTTCAAAAACTTGATATTCTTCAATTTTAGCCTGTGAGTGTTTTGAAAACTTGATATTCATCAGTTTTCGTCGGTTAGTGTTTCGGAAACGTGATATTCATCAGTTTTCGCCAATGAGTGTTTCGAAAACTTGATTTTCTTGTTGATCAGTTTTTGCCGATGAGTGTTTTGGAAACTTGATGTTCATCAATTTTCGTCAATTAGTGTTTCGAAAACTTGATATTCTTCAGCTTTCGCCATTGAGTGTTTTGAAAACTTTATTTTCTTGTTAGTCAGTTTTTGCCGATGAGTGTTTCGAGAATTTGATATTCATTAGTTTTCGGCAATGAGTGTTTCGAAAACTTGACTTTCTTGTTAATCAGTTTTCGCCGATGAGTGTTTCGAAAACTTGATATTCATTAGTTTTCGCCGATTTGTTCTTCGGAAACTTGATATTCATCAGTTTTCGCCAATGATGTAACACCCCAATTTCCTACGTCTATTTTAGTATATAGTTGATATGAATTAGTGTGTTACTAGCCTTTCTTTCTCGAGTTCATTTAAAATTTTACCAAGTTAATTAATTAAGTTGAGTTGGTTTAGGTTACTACTATCGGGTATCTCTCTCGTCTCTCTCAGCGGAAGCATGAAATTAAAAACATACACTAGCTTCTTCATTACATAACCTTCTATTTACTATAAACATATCTAATTCACATACCATCCATCATCAAAGCTAGAGTCCCATGAAGGGAGAAGATCTAAGGATAGCAACCATCTTAAGATCTTAGCCCTTAACCTACAAGTGGATAAAGACTTTAGTCTTTACTTACATACCATTCATATACATTCCCAAAATATGTCCTCCATCCCTTCCTATACATATTAACTACTAGGACGTTGTAACCTTTCCAAAAAGATACTAAAGGACAAAGTCAAGGGAATGGGAATTCCAAAAACAAAAGAAAACATGTACTACATGATCATTTTCTTTTAGAAGGTGTCACATAAGTCACTACATGTACAATCACATCACTAATCACTACGACCCAGCCTAGTACTAGATCATGCCTCCGTTCCAGCTTGGCCTCCAATGTGACTAAGTACCTAGGCATCTGATACACATCAACATAATCGTGAGATTTATAGTCTCAGTAATTATAGCAACCTGTTTTGAAAAGCGCTAATGTGTACCATTGTATCATCATACAGAAAATCCCTGTATTTCCTCAAACATTTCATAACATTTAAACATGGATGCAACATCATTTATTTCTTTAAAACATAAATAAGCATGACTTGTATTCTTGTGAATGCGACCTTTGATACATCACTTCAAAACACTCAATCAATCCATTCATTGGTATGGTGTAGAATAGTATCATCCTCATCTTTGCAAAACATCATAAACTAGAGAAATATGAATATACATAAAACATTTCATCATACCATCATCATTCATAATTCCAAGGGTACTGAAATAACACGTAATAAACATGTGGGCATCTAGCCCTAATTTCATAACAAATATGAGCATTGGGAATGCCGCAAAGCGGGCACTCGCACACATCCATACATTCATCATCATTGTAAGTCCCTTTGTGTCTTTCCCGAAGGATCAACGATTCGTCCCTCATAACATCATCATTAGAGGACCATTTGCGTCTTTCCCGAAGGATGAACAATTTGTCTCCCATAAATATTCACATATACCTAGGATTCATTATGTTGTCCCGGAGGATCAACTGTTCAATTGCTTGAACACATACATTCATAGGATTCATTGCGTCTTCCCTTAAGAGTCAACCTATTGCATGCATTGTGTCTTTCCCTATGGATCAACAATTTATATGCATGGTATCTTTCCTTAAGAGTCAACAATTCATCTCCGTGATATGCTACTCACATATACATATATTGGAAAGAAATGGGTCGCAATCATGGTTCACCTAATTTTAAGCATGTCGCTCTTAGCTTAAAATTCGATAACCAACACGGTGTTTTCGTAAAATTACATTCTTAATCGATGGATGCTTTACCATCCCAAATAATGACACAACCAAGTAAATCCCAACGGCCGTCCCATACTGACAATTGGTCAATCGATCAAGAACTCATTCTTTACCGACACATGTACATTACTTAGCTCTCTTTTCTTTCTTTCTATGCTATTTCCCCTTGATTCATATTTCAAATTACTTTAAAATCTTTGAGCATCATGTTTGAGAATGAAATTAGGTGTTTAAAACATCATTTAAAGTGATTAAGTTCACTATGCAAAACAAGGGCTGATTGGGGCCATCAGCCGGCTGATTGGCCCTTAATTTTCACAAATAAAATTTTCTATAGACCTATCAGCCGGCTGATAGCTCTCTAGAGAGCTAATTTAGCCACTTTAAAAACACAACAATCGTCTGTTCTTAAGCCATCGGCTGGGTGTTCTAAATCTGTAATTTTTTAGGTAAAATAAGAACGTTTTTGGGCAAAAACAAGAACATTTATGAGAAATTTAAACCTATCATCCAGTTGTTCCAAGCTATCAGCCGGCTGTTCATAATCTGGAAAATTTTCTAGGTAAATTATGAACACATCAGCCGACTGTTCTAACTATCAGCCGGCTGATGCAGGGCGAAAATGTTTTTAAAAGCTTCTTTTTTACCAGATTAAAGCCCCAGACTTGAAAATCAAAGGAGTTTACTTAATGGAACTTAATCCCTATCACTTTAGCAACAAAACCCATCAAAATTTCAGCTCAAAACGTGCTTGTTCATGCTCAAATTTAATATGAGGAATACCACCAAAACCCATAACCAAACCCATGAAAAATTTATCACTTTCTAGCCTCCAAGCATACATGCAACATCATCTAAGCATCCATTCAAGTTCTATAAACTCAGAAATGCAAGTTTTAATCCTCTCTTTCAGCTTAAAACATCATATTCAAAAATTTCTCCATTTCAGCTAAAACCTTGAATTTTGAAGATGAGAGGAAGGAAGCTTTGATTACCTTGTTTCCGAGCTTAATTATGTTTCTTCTGATGTGTAGATGCTTTCCTACGGATTATCCTAGCTGGAATCGAGTTCTTCAATCCCAAGTGCTCCAAGCTTTCTCCACCTTCTCTCTAGCCCTCTCTCTCTCTTGTTTGTGAGAATGAAGTGCATGTGTGTGTGCTGGACCCTTGCCCCTTTCTTTTGTGGGTGTGGTGCTTCCAAGAAAAGTTGACAATTAAGTCCCTAGGGTCACTTAGTAATCATCTTGATCTCAGATGAAACTTTGTGTTCATCCTTGACATCTTGGCGGGAAGTGTTCAAAATTCTGTTAGTTACTGTGACCCTTGGCTAAAATTATAATTTGTCATCCCCATATCACTTTTCTTTACATCCGAGTCCCATTTCCATTAAACTCGTCTTTCCTTTCATCAATGTCCCTCTAAGCTTTGTCACTTTAGCACTAATGCAATTCTACATGCTTCTAAATGCAACAAACACATACAAAAACTTAATTAATCTAACAAACAATCAATTCATCATCTCGGAGAGGCGGTTGTTACAATTCCTCCATCCTTATTTAAAATTTCGTCCTCGAAATTTTGAACATACCTATTTCTTAGAACAATTCCGGATATGATTGTCTCATGACATCTTCTTTCTCCCAAGTAGCCTCTTGAGGAGAAGATTCTTCCCATAAAACCTTCACTAAAGGGATGGTCCGGTTTCTCAATTGTTTGACATCCAAACTAATGATCTTTATCGGTCTAGGATGGTAAGTTAAATTCTCTTTCAATTGTACTGTATTAACATCTAAAATATGTGAAGGATCTTGAATATATTTTCGTAGTTGTGACACATGAAAAACATTGTGGAGATTTGACAAAAATATAGGTAATGCAATCTAATAGGCTGATGAACCGACTCTTTTCAAAATTTGATAGGGCCCTATAAATCTAGAATTTAACTTTCTTGACTTTATAGCTCTACCAATACCTGTAATTGGAGAATCTTTGAGGAAAACATGATCCCCTTCCTCGAATTCTAACGGTTTCCTCCTATTGTCAGCATAATTCTTTTGTCTATCCTGGGCTTTCCTCATCTTTTCCCTAATAATTTTTATCTGTTCAGTGGTTTCTTGGATCAACTCAGGACCTAACAATTGTTTCTCACCAGTTTCAAACCAAGAAATTGGTGACCTACACTTTCTCCCATACAAGGCTTCATATGGGGCCTTTCCTATACTGGAGTGAAAACTATTGTTATAAGCGAACTCCACTAAGGGAATGTTTTTATCCCAACTTCCCCTTTGTTCTAAGGCACATGCCCTAAGCATATCCTCTAGAGTCTGAATGGTTCTCTCAGTCTATCCATCACTTTGAGGATGATATGCAGTACTAAAATTCAGCTTTGTGCCGAAAGCTTCCTGCAAGGCTTTCCAAAATCTAGAGGTGAATCTAGGGTCTCTATATGAAACAATACTTAATGGAACTCCGTGCAACCTCACTATCTCTTGAATGTACAGGTGAGATAGCCTATCTAGTGAGAAGCTGATCTTAATTGGTCGGAAATGTGCAGATTTAGTTAACCTGTCCACAATCACCCATATAGCATCATTTCCTAATTGAGTCCTAGGCAAAGATACAACAAAATCCATGGAAATCTGGTCCCATTTCCATTCAGGAACGTCTAAGGGTTGTAACAACCCCGCAGGTTTTTGATGTTCAATCTTCACTTGCTGACGAATTAGACACCTAGAGACATACTCAGCTATATCCCTCTTCATTCTCGGCCACCAGAATCTCCTCTTGAGATCTTGGTACATCTTAGTGGTACCTGGATGCACAATATAACTACTCCTATGTGCTTCCTCTAATATCCTATCCCTTAGTCCTCCTTGACTCGGGACGTATATTCTACCCTGAAATGTTATCAACCCATCTGATGACTCAACGAATTCCTTTGGGCCCTTCAGAGACTTTAGGAATTCATCATCTTTTTGAGCTTCTAATATCTGAGCTCTAACGTGACATTCTATCCTCAATTGATTCAAACAAATTCTATCAGATAAAATTGAGATGGATAGATTCAAATCTCTAAATTTCTCTATTAACTTCAATTCATTAGCCATTAATTGTGACATATGTAGAGATATTCTACTCAAGGCATCAACAACCACATTTGCCTTTCCCGGATGGTACTTTAACTCGAAGTCATAGTCCTTTAAGAACTCCATCCATCTCCTCTGTCTCATATTTAATTCTTTCTCATCAAAGAGATATTTGAGACTTTTATGATCGCTAAATATCTCGAATTTGATCCCATAAAGATAATGCCTCCATATCTTTCGGGCGAACACTATGGCGGCTAACTCTAGATCATGAGTCAGGTAGTTCTCCTCATGAGGTTTCAACTGTCTAGAAGCATAGGCTACTACCCTCTTTTCTTGCATTAACACACAGCCTAATCCCTTCTTGGACGCGTCGGTGTATAACTCAAACTCAGCGAAAGGATCGGGTATGGCTAACACCGGTGTGGTAGTCAACCGTTCTTTCAAGGTTTGGAAACTATTCTCAGAATCTAAGGTCCACACAAAAGGTACACCCTTTCGAGTCAACCTTGTCATGGGCAATGCGATTTACGAAAACCCCTGAATGAATCTCCTATAGTAACCGGCTAATCCAAGGAAACTACGAATTTTGGTCACTATCTTAGGTCTCTCCGAATTGGCTACTGCATTGATCTTGCTAGGATCTACTGCTACTCCATCCTGAAGATAACATGACCTAAGAATTTTACCTCTTCTAACCAGAACTCAAACTTGGATAACTTTGCATACAACTGCTTCTCCCTAAGCACTTGTAGCACAATCTTAAGGTGTTGTTCATGTTCTTCCCTATTCTTAGAACATACAAGAATATCATCAATAAACACTACTACAAACTGATCGAGGTAGGGTCTAAAGATGCGGTTCATGTAATCCATAAAAATGGCTGGAGCATTAGTTAAACCAAATGGCATCACAAGAAATTCATAATGCCCATATCTAGTTCTAAAGGCAGTCTTAAGCATATCTTCTGTCTTAACTCTGATTTAATGGTATCCCGACCTCAAATCAATCTTAGAGAACATTGTGGCTCCTCTTGACTGATCTAAAAGGTCATCTATCTTAGGAAGTGGGTACTTGTTCTTCACAGTTACCCGATTAAGCTACCTATAATCGATACACATCCTAAAGCTCCCATCTTTCTTTTTCACGAACAATACCGGTGCACCCCATGGTGATGCACTAGGCCTGATGAATTTCCTACTTAGAAGATCCTCTATCTGTGTCTTCAATTCACTCAGGAGGAGACATCCTATATGGTGTTATAGAGATCGGCCCCGTTCCAGGGATCAATTCTATAGAGAACTCAACTTCTCTTTCAGGAGGGAGATTAGTTATCTCCTCTGGAAAAAACATCAGAGAAATCTTCAACAATAGGAATATTATGAAGTTTATGTTGAATCTCTACTTCAGAGGAACATAGAAAACTCATTCTTTGACTCTTTCCCTCATTTCTCTTACTAACAGTATTGGTATCTACGAAAGTCAGATTTTTCACAACAATTTAGGACCACCTGATTTTCAGACAACCAGTTCATTCCTAAGATTACATCAATACCTGATAAATTTAAACAAATAAGGTCGACTGTAAAAGATCTGTCCTCCACAATAATTGGACATTTCAAACATACTAGAGAAGTCACAACACATTCTCCCGTAGGAGTAGAATTTGACAAATTAAATGGAAGAGTAGTCACAGGCAAGTTTAGCTCCTTCACACATTTAGAGTTAATAATAGAGTGCGTAGCACCTGAATCAAACAGTACTAAGCCTGTACTAGAGTGACATCAGAGTCACTGCCAAAATGTGAGTTAGCTCCTGCTACCTGTCCATCTCACCCCTTTCTGAGTCCCTGGGGCATTCTCAACCGAAGGGAAGAAGAAAAGGATGTTAACTGCCTTCAGGATTTGGAAGTATCCCAAGAGGGGTACCTCCAGGAGCTCTACCTCAATCTCCAGCAACAGAATGTACCTGGGCATTTGAACACACTAACATAATGAGATATAAAATCTCAGTAACATAGATTACCAGTTTTATAAAAGACTAATTAGTGGTTCAGCTGCATTCCTAAGAATACAGAAAAATATTTCCTTCTCAATCAACAGATAAAATAAACTTGACATACATCAATTACAAGATATTTGCACTTTCATAGAGGAATCATTACATCAATCACCAGATATTTTCCATTTATACAAATTCAGAGATATATGGCCATGCTGAAAGCTATAAACAGATGAAAAGTCATTTTCATTTTCAAAACATGCATATTTACCACTATATTCAATTTCAAACCATGCCCGTCTTTTCAAAATGTACATGTTTACCTCTACATGCAACCATCAAGTCTCTCCAGGACCTGTAACAACTGGTTAAACCATTACCGTTAATTCAAAACAATCTAATGAAATAGGACAATACCAACTTACCATTTAACACTATGGAAAGCCTGCCCAAATAAGGCCAACAGGTAATTACCTAACATCCCAGGGCATCCCCCGGTGTGCGCACAAAGTTAGAGCCTTAGGATCACCACTCCCGGACTGGATTATTTCCTCACTAGTTGCTAGGCAGCTACGTCCCGGACGCATTCCTAGCCAGCCTAGTGTGTCCTTTTCATACAGATCAAATTATACATTATAATTTTTATCCACAGGTAATGTTTACTCAGTTGCCAAATAAATTGCCTCTCCAGGGCATCAAAACACAATGATTGCCTCTCCAGGGCATCAAAACACAAATACTGCCTCTCCAGGGCATCAAAACACAATTATTGCCTCTCCAGGGCATAAAAAAACAAATATTGCCTCTCCAGGGCAATTTTACCATTTTACCCCTCCAAGGGCATATGCACATCAAAATACAGATGCATGCTCAAAAGCCTGCCCTTCAAGGCATTTTACTTTCACAGATGCATGCTAAAGTTCATTTTCATGATTTGGATGCCACACACTGATAAAATCATTAAATTCAACCACTGGTCAACAAAAGTCAACCAGAAGTCAACCATATTGTCAAATATAACTTCCACCACAAGTAACAGGCATAACCATCAGTATAATCATCCAAAGGTCAAGAAATTTCACCACAAGCATCATTAAAGCATACATAACAGCCTAATCAATTTTTCCAATAAAAACAATTGCATTTGGACCCTTAAATTCACAAATCTTTTCAAAGGAGTCTCATTCTTTAAAGAAAGAAATTCAAGGCACATTTCAAGTATTTAGACTTAACTTAGTCACCAAAATGGTCAATTAGGACCTGCTACACACATTTACCCAGAAAATCCCAACAGAATTGAACCAGAATTTGGGTAGAAATAGGACTTTTCAGTTTTTATCAAGTTTTTCTTGCAAATTAGTCCCTATTAACACCCAAATTCTGTTATGGGTTGTTTCAAGCCAAAACCAGGGTGCAGTAAGTATCTAAAAGCTAATTGGGACTTGCTCATGCAGTTTCCATAGAAGAATAGCAACCAGAAGTCATACTTTTGCAGCAAAACACATAAATTTTCCTAAAAATCAGTTGAGCATAGAATGGGGTTAGAGGCCACTTTGACCACTTCCCTGCAAATACAGAGGTCCATACTAACATACAGGACCAGAGAGTACAGAAATTTTACCACAGATAACTCAGTTTACACAGATTCTGAAAAAGGGGCAAAAACAGAAAAATCAGTTCACTTTAGTCCCCATTTCATACACTTCTCTGTTCTGACCTCTATCCAGCCCAGTTTAGCATCTCATAAGCATGATAAGACCACTTGTGGCTTGCACAGTAGGTGTGTGCAGCCACATTAGTACAGAATTGCCAGTTTTGCAAGTGTTTCACTCATTTTGCCATTTTTTCCTCTTTTGACCCTTTTTCTGTTTTCTAGCCCATAAGTTAACCCATTTTCTGTTTGGTGAGGGTACTTAGGAGGTTTAGAGGGTGAGATGACAGGTATACCCTCTTAGAACCTGAATACCCAAGTTTTGGGCCACTAACTGCCTCTTGCCATGCTTGTTATCCTAATTTCCATTCTAAGAGTATGTGAATCCCTAAGACTCTTACTTTCTTCTAGGCACTTTTCTTCTACTGTTTTGACATTTCCTGCACTTCATAAATCTTGCTTGACAGTAAAGGGTAAGTTTCACAGGGTCAAAGGAAATATAGCCATCTTAGCCACTTAGGTACTTAGACAATGCCCAGACAAGAAATCTCAGCAAACTTACAATGGTTAGAGGTCCAATTTTGATCATATACCATTTAATCAAACACAGCATTCATGACCATACCATCACCCTTACACAATTTAAACTCAAAAACTTCCTTTAAAATTTCCAGCAAGCATTCAAGGTTTTGGTGGTTTAGAAAACTCAGTAATTCATGTTAAATTTCAGAAATATTAGAGATGGTAAGTTTGCAAGTTCATTGGTAAAACTCAGGTTATGCATTCCAACAATGCTTTATTTCCATTTTTCTCAAAACAACAAGCTACCACATCTTTCCTATTCTGAAACTTAACAGTTTCCTCAAGCAAATCTGAGCTAACAACCACTTCTAGTAACCCTGGCAATAGTGTCATCGAGAAGGGATGGACATTTTCAGAACTAAAAATCAAAGAATTTACTGCAAATCAAATTTTGAACCCTTCATCATCAAAACCCCACTATTGAACCAGACGTTCTTAGAAGTAGTCAAAGCAAATATTCAACCTCCCATAGTCCCATTAACATTTATTAGCTCATCTAAACTTGGTTCAGAATTCAAACTACCAGAAACAACAAAAACAGCAAGCATACATTTCTATATCAGAAAACAGCATTTTTAGCAAAACATTTACAATATTTCGAGGCTCTGAACCCTTGTACGGCAGCCTCTGATCATGCATAAATTGAAGGTCTTTTAAAGATTATTCTCTTAGCTTTCTAATGACTACTCACACGCTCAAATTGGATAACAGATGAAGGAGATATGCCTCATGGAAGCTTCACTGCCCAAAACAGGGCATTCTGTGGAAGCCTCGGGAAAATGAGTCATAGAGGCTCATACCACCGTTTCTGGTGGATGCTCTTGGCTCAGTGATGGAGAAAGAAGGGTAACACTACGTTACCTTGATTTCCAGAAGAAGAGACACGGATTTGGGCATCTGAATAGCTTGGGCAAACTGATGCAAAATAGCAAGGTTTCTGGTGTGAGTGTGTGTGTGGATTTTTGCTTCTCTCTCTACCTCCAGCTACAATCCTTCGATTCTCCCAGCTCACACACGACCTCAGCCTCTCTCTGAACCTGTTCTCTCTTGCTCTCAGCTCTCAACTTCTGATTTTAGCTACTGGTGTGGCTTTCTCTCGGTTTTCCTTTCCTTTTATAGTCACCAAGACATGTGAGAGTGAAATGATTAGTGTGGTGAGGTGTCTAACGGTGGAGGCACACTGAAATGCATTTAGACACCTAAGTGAGGTGTGCTGGCAGCTTAAGGGCTGTTTGGGTGATTAGTTTAGGTGCTTAACTCTCGGGTAGACTTTATTCTAGGTGTATTAGTGGTTGATACTTAGGGGCTTATTTAATTTAAGCTGTAAATTTGTTAGTCTCGGTTTCTAGCCTCAATCCTCTTCATTCTGGTCTTGTATTTTGCTTACTCAAGTTGCTGGGTGTGGTAACTACCTTGGTTGGGTCTTTAATTGGCTTTAAAAACATTAAATTCGGTTACAAGTGCTTAAAGGCATTAAAGGGATTTGTTTGTGATAAATTTCCTATTTATTGCTATTTTTAAAATGTGTAACTTACTTAATCATGCTTGTTTTTTATTTAATTTCATGGCTGGTACCTTGTAGGATAGTTTAGGGTGTCTCTAAGTGGTTAAATTGGGCTTCCTTAGGCCTTAAGTAAGCTAAAGGGCTAAAGCTCCAATTTTTCAGTTCTTTCATTTTAGTCCTGAATTTTTACTGGAGAAAATGTATCTTTTTAGGACTCTTCTTGAGGTTGGGATCCCATAGCTAGGTCTTAGGGTATCTCCAGAGTGTCCTAGGGTATCTTTCTAGGGTCAAATAGGTCTTTTCTTCCCTATTTAATTCCTTAAAGAAAAAGGTTAAAAACTAACTTATTCTTTTCAATTTAGTCCCTAGGGTTAGAGTTCCTCTGGTCATTTTTGTCTGGTTTTTGGGTCTCTTGACGTCTAGTTAGGGTTTCATAGACTTATTTACAAACATAAACAAAGGCAAACACATCCAAATACTTAAAAATCAAAATGTCAAACAAGTTAAAGAAAAGTCAACACAAAAGTCAATCAACTTAGAAAAAGTCAACACTTTGACTTTTTGGTCAAAGTTGAGTTTCCATTTTTGGGATGTTACAGCAGAGGCATGGCACCGTACTCATCTCTCTATGGAAGAGAGTGTAGATCTCCACTGTGTTGGACGGAAATCGGTGAGGAGAAAATGTTAGGGCCGGACATAGTTCACCAAAATACGGAACAACTCCGTATGAATAGGGATAAGATGAGAGTTGCCTAACAGAGGCAAGAAAATTATTCTAATCAAAGGAGGAAACCACTGGAGTTCAATGAGGGAGACCATGTATTCCTTAAGGTAACCCCAATGACAGGCATAGGGAGATCACTAAAAGTGCATAAATTACATCCGCGATACATAGGTCCCTATAAGATACATTCCTACCTTCACAACGTATTCCATGTTTCTCAACTCCGTAAATACATTCCTGACCCTTCACACGTACTCAAAACTGAGCCGGTAGAATTGAAAGAAAATTTAACTTACCCCTCACTCCCTGTGAAGATTCTGGAGTTTGAAATTAGACAACTTCGGAGTAAGACCATTCCATTAGTCGAAGTGTTGTGGCAAGACGTTTCCACACAGGAAATGACTTGGGAACGCGAAGAGGACATGAGACAACAGTATCTAGCATTATTTGCAAGTACTTTTCTTAAAATTTTGAGGGTAAAATTTCAATAAGGGGGGGAGTATTGTAACATCCTAAAATGGAAACTCAACTTTGACCAAAAAGTCAAAATGTTGACTTTTTCTAAACTATTTACTTTTGTGTTGACTTTTCTTTAGTATGCTTGATTTGTTGATTTGCTTTTGCTCTTGTTTGTAAATAGGTCTACGAAACCCTAACTAGAGACCAAGAGACCCAAAAATCAGAGAAAAATGACCAGAGGAACCCTAACCCTAACCTTAGGAACTAAATTGAAAGGAAAAGTTAGCTTTTAACCCTTTTTCTTTAATGAGTTAAATAGGATAGGAAAGACCTATTTGACTCCAGGAAAATACCCTAAGACACTATAGAGATACCCTAAAACTTAGCTAAGGGACCCCAACCTCATGAGGAGTCCTAAAAGGATGCATTTTCTCCAGTAAAAATCCAGGACTAAAAAGAAAGAACTGAAAAATTGGAGCTTAAGGCCTTTAGCTTACTTAATGCCTAAGGAAGCTCAATTTAATCACTTAGAGACAACCTAAACTACCCTATAAAGTTCCATCCATGAAATTAAATAAAAACCAAACAAAATTAGGCGGTATACATATTTTAAAAATAGAGATAAATAGGAAATTTATCACAAATTAATCCCTTCCAATGCCTTTAAGAGCTTGTAACCAAATTTACTAGTTTTAAAGCCAAGTAAATACCCAATTAAGGTGTTTATAGTTGCCAGCAACTTGAGGAAACCGAAAGCAAGGAGAAAGTGACCAGAAATAGGATTTAAATATCAAGACTCATCACTTTAGAACCCAAATTAAACAACCTCTTAAGCATCACTCACTAGCACACCTAGATTAAAGTCTACCCGAGGCCTAAGTGCCTAATTACTAATCCAAACATCCCTTAAGGCTGCCAGCAGACCTTACTTAGGTGTCCTAACACGAAAATAAGAAGCACCAGCAGCTGGACACATAGCCTCCTTAATCATTTCACTCACATATGCCTAGTGTCTATAAAAGGGAGGAAAACCGAAGGGAGGCCATACCGGCAACCCAAAACTAGAATTAAGAGCTGATTCTAAGAGAGGATAGGTTCAGAGAGAGGCTGAGACTGTGTATGAGCTGGGAGAATCGAAGAATTGCAGCTGGAGGTAGAGAGAGAAGCAGAAATCCACACACACTGACACCCAGAATTCTGTTGTTCTTGCATCAGGTTGCCCAAGCTGTCCAGAGGTTCAATTCTGTGTTTCTTCTCCTGAAAATCAAGGTAACATAGTTTTACCCTTCCTTCTCCATCTCTGAGCCAAGAGCATCCACCAGAAATGGTGGTATGAGCCTCTATGACTCAATTTCTCGAGGCTGCCACAGAATGCCCTGTTTCGGGCAGTGAAGCTTCCAGGAAGCATATCTCACTCATCTTTTATCCAAATTGAGCATGTGAGTAGTCATTAGAAAGTTAAGAGAATTAAATTTAAAAGCCCCTTAATGCATGCATGATCAGAGGCTGCCATACAGGGGTTCAGAGCTTCGAAAACTTGTTGTTTGTCTGCTAAAAATGCTATTTTTGTGATATGAAAGTATATGCTTCTGTTTTGTTTGATTCTGGTAGTTTGGGTTCTGATTTGAGTCTAGAGAGACTAGTAGATGTTAATGGGACTATGTGCAATTGAAAACTTGCTTTAATCACTCCTAAAGATTTTGGTCCAGGAGGTGAGAATTTCCAGTAAAAAGTAAAAAACTAGCTTTGATGAATGATTTTCTAATTTTCTTTCTTTTGCTGATATTTACTGTCAAAGTTGATGTTTCACCACTGTCAAGAGGATAAGGGATAGATGGTAGTGTCTAAATAATCTTGAAAAGGTTGGTGTACAGCACAGAGTTTGAGTGCAAAGCTAAAATTTTGTGAATATGACTTGTTGCTATTATCAATTGTGGTAAACCTCATGTTTTACTGAATTTTTCTAGTGTCAAGATTTCAGAAAAATGCTTGCTGGAGTTCTGAACGAAATCTTGAAAGTTTACTCATGATAAGAACTAGAATTTTGGGGTGTGAGTGTAGTGATTGTGACTATAAGTTTGTGCTTTATGTTAAATGCATGAAAAGTGAGGTATTGGGGTCTTAACCACTCTAAAATCCTACCCAAGTTCTCTTTTTGAATCTGTCCAAGTAGCCATAGTGACTAAGACATAATTATATTGTCTAGGGACCCTTCCTTTTGCTGTCAAACCTAATTTATGAGGGCAAGGGAAGTTTAAAACAGTAAATGAGGAGTGCTAAGAATGGAGGTAAAAGAAAAAGAGTTCACATACTCTTAGAGTGGAAATTTGGTGTAGGCAAGTAGGGAAAGAGGCTATTAGTTGGCCAAAACTTTGGGTACTCAGGTTCTAAGAGGGTGAGCCTATCCTCCCACCCTCTATACCTCCCAAGTACCCACACCAAACAGAAATTGAATCAAGTTATGCCCTAGAAAACAAAAAGGGGTCAAGAAGAGGAAAAAAGAAAAAAAAAATGGCAAAAGCGGGAAAGACTTGCAAAAATGGCAATTTTGTACTAATGTGGCTGCACCCACTTGCTGTGCAAACCACAAGTCAACTTAGATTGCTTAGGAGATGCTAAATTGGGTTGGATAGAGGCCAAAACAGAAAGGAGTAAGAAATACAGACTAAAATGAATTGATTTGACTGTTTTTGCCCTTTTTGAAGAATCTGTGTAAATTAAGAGATTTAGGGCTGAGTTTCTGTACTTTCTAGTCCTATGTGTTTGTATGATACTCTGTATGGGCAGGGAAGTGGTCAAAGTGGCCTCTAACCTCATTTTATAACTCAACTTGATTTTGGGAATTTCATGTAATTTGCTGCAAAAGTATGACCTTTGGGTATTAGTTTTCTGTGAAAACTGCATGAGCAAGTCACAAATAGCTTTTATGTACTTGCTGCACTTTGGTTTTGGTTTGAAGCAACCCAGAACATAATTTGAGTCTTAATAGGGACTAAATTGCAAGAAAAACTTGAGAAAAGCTTAAAAGACCTATTTCTACTCAAATTCTGGTTCAATTCTGTTGGGATTTTCTGGGTGTGTGTAGCAGGTCCTAATTGACCATTTTGGTGACTAAGTGAAGTCTAAATACTTGAAATGTGCCTTAAATTTCTTTCTTTAAAGAATAGGACTCCTTTGAAAAGATTTGTGAATTTAAGGTTCCAAATGAAATTGTCTTTACTGGAAAATTGACAAAGGCTGTTGAGTATGCATTAATGATGCTTGTGGTGAAATTTTATGACCTTTGGATGCTTGAATCAATAATTATGCCTATTACTTGCTGTGTAAGTTATATTTGGCGTTGTGGTTGACTTCTGTATGATTTTGTTGACCAGTGGCTGAATTTAGTGATTTTATCAGGCTATTTAAGTGTGTGGCATCCAAATCATGAAAATGAACTTTTGCATGCATATGTGAATTAAAAATGCCTTGGAGGGCAGACCTTTGAGCATGCATCTGTATTTTGATGTGCATATGCCCTTGGAGGGGTAAAATGGTAAAATTTGCCCTGGAGAGGCAGTTTCTGTGTTTTGATGCCCTAGAGAGGCAATTACTGTGTTTGATGCCCTGGAGATGCAATTTATTTGGCAAGTGAGTAAACATTACCTGTGAATAAAAATTATAATGTATAATTTGATCTGTATGAAAAGGACACACTAGGCTGGCTAGGAATGCATCTGGGACATAGCTACCTAGCAACTACTGAGGAAATAATCCAGTCCGGGACTGGTGATCCTAAGGTTCTAACTTTGTGCGCACACCGGGGGACGCCCTGGGATGTTAGGTAATTACCTGTTGGCCTTATTTGGGCAGGCATTCCATTGTGGTAAATGGTAACTCGGTATTGTCCTGTTTCATTAGGCTGGTTTTGAATTTACGGAAATGGTTTAACTAGTTGTAACAGGTCCTGGTGAGAGTTGGTGGTTGCATGTAGAGGTAAACATGTTCCTTTTTGAAAAAAGAACTGGCATGACTAAAACCTACATATAGTGGTAAATATGCATGTTTTAAAAAGAAAATGATTTTTCATCTGTTTACAACTTTCAGCATGACCATTTGTGTGAATGGAAATATCTTGTAATCGATGTGTATTAAGTTTAAATTATCTGTTGTTTGGGAAGGAAGTATTTATCTGTAATCTTAGGAATGCAGCTGAACCACTAATTAGTCTTTTATAAAACTGGTAATCTATGTTACTGGGATTTTATATCTCACTACGTTAGTGTGTTCAGATGCCCAGGTACATACTGTTGCTGGAGATTGAGGTAGAGCTCCTGGAGGTACCCCTTCTGGGATACATTCAAATCCTGAAGGCGGTTAACATCTTTTTCTTCTTCCCTTCGGTTGATGCCCCAGGGACTTAGAAAGGGGTGAGATGGACAGGTAGCAGGAGCTGACTCACATTTTGGTAGTGACCCTGATGTCACTCTAGTATAGACTGTAGTACTGACTATTTTGGGCCTGTGAGCCACTAACTTTGATACTTATGTCTGTATATATGTATGTATGAATTGTATGCTATAGACTTAGGTTTTGAACTGCTTAGGTAATATGCGGAGGTATAGTACCTCATTTTCACTTGACTTTATTTGTATGTGTAATTTTGGGAGAGCGCGAGAGTATCAAACATGTAACTTCTAGTTTCTTAGGTTAAAATAACCAACCGAGAGTAAGCGATCCATTGGGAAACACTTAACTTCATGAAAGGAAAAATAAAAAAATTAGATCGAGATTTTAATAAGTTAAATAAATACCCTAATTCCGCAACTAAAATCAAAAAAGAAACTAGGACGTTACATTTCATATACATGATATTCATTAATTTTCGAATACAAGTGTTTCGGAAACTTGATATTCATTTGTTTTCACCGATGAATGTTTCGAAAACTTAAATTCATCAGTTTTCGCCGATTAGTGTTTCGGAAGCATGATATTCATCAGTTTTCGCTAATGAGTGTTTCGGAAACTTGATTTTCTTGTTAACCAATTTTCACCGATGAGTGTTTCGAAAACATGATATTCATTAATTTTCGCCGATGAGTGTTTCGAAATCTTGATATTCATCAGTTTTTGCCAATGAGTGTTTCGAAAACTTGATTTTCTTGTTAATCAGTTTTCGCCGATGAGTGTTTCGAAAACTTGATATTCCTCAGTTTTCGCCGATTAGTGTTTCAGAAACTTGATATTCATCATTTTTCGCCAATGAGTGTTTCGAAAACTTGATTTTCTTGTTAATCATTTTTCGCCGATGAGGGTTTCGAAAACTTGATATTCATCAATTTTTGCTGATTAGTGTTTCAGAAACGTGTTATTCATCAGTTTTCGCCAATGAGTGTTTCGAAAAGTTGATTTTTTTGTTAATTAGTTTTCATCGATGAGTGTTTTTAAAACATTATATTCATCAGTTTTCGAAGGTGAGTGTTTCGAAAACTTGATATTCATCAGTTTTCGCCGATGAGTGTTTCGAAAACTTGATATTCATCAGTTTTCGCCGATTAGTGTTTCAGAATCTTGATATTCATCAGTTTTTGCCAATGAGTGTTTCGAAAACTTGATTTTCTTGTTAATCAGTTTTCATCGATGAGTGTTTTGAAAACTTGATATTCATCAGTTTTTGCCGATTAGTGTTTCAAAAACTTGATATTCATCAGTTTTCGCCAATGAGTGTTTCAAAAACTTGATTTTTTTGTTAATCAGTTTTCGCCGATGAGTGTTTCGAAAACTTGATATTCATCAGTTTTTCTCAATTTGTGTTTCGAAAACATGATTTTCTTGTTAATCAGTTTTCGCCGATGAGTGTTTCGAAAACTTGATATTCATCAGTTTTCGCCAGTGAGTGTTACGAAAACATGTTATTCATCAGTTTTCGCCAATGAGTCTTTCGAAAACTTCATTTTCTTGTTAATCAGTTTTCGCCGATAAGTGTTTCGAAAACTTGATATTCATCAGTTTTCGGCAATTAGTGTTTCAGAAACTTGATATTCATCTATTTTCGCCAAGGAGTGTTTCGAAAACTTGATTTTCTAGTTAATCAATTTTCGCCGATGAGTGTTTCGAAAACTTGATATTCATCAGTTTTCGCTGGTGAGTGTTTCGGAATCCTGATATTCATCAGTTTTCACCAATGAGTGTTTTAAAAACTTGATTTTCTTGTTAATCAGTTTTTGCAGATGAGTGTTTCGGAAACATGATATTCATCAGTTTTCGCTAATGAGTGTTTCAGAAAGTTGTTATTCATTAGTTTTCGCCAATGAGTGTTTCAAAAACTTGATTTTCTTGTTTATCAGTTTTCGTCGATGAGTGTTTCGAAAACTTGATATTCATCAGTTTTCGTTGATAAGTGTTTCGGAAACATGATATGCATCAGATTTTACCAATGAGTGTTTCGAAAACTTGATTTTCTTGTTAATCATTTTTCGCCGTTGAGTGCTTTAAAAATCTTATATTCATAATATTTCGCCGGTGAGTGTTAGAAAAACTTTATTTTTGTGACTTTTTACCAATGAATTCTTCAAACAGTTGAGTTCCTCGTTAATCAGTTTTCGCCGATAAGTGTTTCGAAAACTTGATATTTGTCAGTTTTCGCCGGTGAGTGTTTCGAAAACTTGATATTCATCAGTTTTCGCCGATGAGTGTTTCGGAATCTTATATTCATGTGTTTTCGCCGACTAGTGTTTCAGAATCTGGATATTCATCCGTTTTCCCCAATGATTGTTTCGAAAACTTGATTTTCTTGTTGATCAGTTTTGGCCGATGAGTGTTTCGAAAACTTGATTTTCATTAGTTTTCGCCGATTACTGTTTCGGAATTTTGATATTGATCAGTTTTCGCCAATGAGTGTTTCGAAAACTTGATATTCATCAGTTTTTGCCGGTGAGTGTTTCGAAAACTCGATATTCATCAGTTTTCACCAATGAGTGTTTCGAAAACTTGATGCTCTTGTTAATCAGTTTTCGCCGTTGAGTGTTTCGAAAACTTGATTTTTTTTGTTAACCATTTTCGCCGATGAGTGTTTCGAAAACATGATATTCATCAGTTTCCGACGAATAAAGTTTCGGAATCTTGATATTCATCTGTTTTTGCCAATGAGAGTTTCGAAAACCTAACTTTCTTGTTAATCAGTTTTCGCCGATGAGTGTTTCAGAAACATGATATTCATCAATTTTCGCCCCTGAGTGTTTCGAAAAGTTGATTTTCTTGTTAATCAGTTTTAGCCGATGAGTGTTTCGAAAACTTGATTTTCTTATTAATCTTTTTTTGTCGGTGAGTGTTTCGAACACATGATATTCATCAGTTTTTGCCAATGAGTGTTTCGAAAAGTTGATATTCATCTTTTTTCGCCATTAGTGTTTTAAAAACTTGATTGTCTTGTTAATCAGTCTTCGCCGATGAGTGTTTCGAAAACTTGATATTCATCAGTTTTTGCCGATTAGTGTTTCGGAATCTTGATATTCATCTGTTTTCGCATGTTTCGAAAACTTGATTTTCTTGTTAATCAATTTTCGCCGATGAGTGTTTCGAAATCCTGATTTTCTTGTTAATTAGTTTTCGCCAATGAGTGTTTCGAAAACATGATTTTCTTGTTAATCAGTTTTCGCCGATGAGTGTTTCGAAAACTTAATATTCCTCAGTTTTTGGCAATTAGTGTTTCGGTAACTTGATATTCATCTGTTTTCGCCAATGAGTGTTTCGAAAACTTGATTTTCTTGTTAATCAGTTTTCGCCGATGAGTGTTTCGAAAACTTGATATTGATCAGTTTTCGCCGATTAGTGTTTCGGAATCATGCTATTCATCAGTTTTCGCCAATGACTATTTCAAAAACTTGATTTTCTTGTTAATCAGTTTTCGCCGATGAGTGTTTTGAAAACTTGATCTTCTTTAGTTTTCGCCGTTGAGTATTTCGGAAACTTGGTATTCATCTGTTTTCGCCAATGAGTATTTCGAAAACTTGATTTTCTTGTTAATCAATTTTCGCCGGTGAGTATTTCGAAAACTTGATATTCATCAGTTTTCGCCAATGAGTGTTTCGAAAACATGATTTTCTTGTTAATCAGTTTTAGCCGATGAGTGTTTTAAAAACTTGATATTCATCAGTTTTCGCCGTTGAGTGGGTTAAGTTTGCTTTGCCATGTGATGACGAGTACCCAAGTGAATGGGTTAAGTATGCTTTGCCATGTGATGGCCAGTAATCCGAGTGCGCGGGTTTGAAATAGAAAAGCCACGCAGTGGCTAGTAGATACCCTAGAGTGGGGGATATTAAGTAGAAGTATGCTACAGTATCTGTGTGTAGGTACAACTTGTCTGTGTTTGCATATGATTGCTGATTGTGCAGCGTAGTAGTGACGTACAGGATTACGTCACCACAACGTCTTGGTTGATTCAGATATGCTGAACGTGAGAAGATCGGTAAGTAAAAGCCGTCATTATTTGTTATATGTTTAATTGTTGAGTGATTATGTGAATTAAACTGTTGCATGGTTGTATCTGTTGAATGAATGTGAGTGGATTGGTGAAATATCTGTTGTTGTGTGGTCGCCATGAATGTATGTTAATTAACAGTAACCATTTGTTTTTGCATGTGGTTGTGTATGACTCCTAATCCCAACGCCATGTTACCCGCCTTGCGCCGAGGATGGGAGAGTTCTCACTGAGTCGCGTGGTTAAGACTCACACCTCATTTTTACTACACAGAGACATGTTAAGTACATGTGGAAGAAGTCTCGGTGGAACGAGGGACAAGCAAAACTTTCCAAGACCCACAACTTGTTCATGTGGGTGAATAAATAGTAATTGTAATTTAATTTACTTTGTCATGTATCATAAAGTAAAGGGTAGACGTACCCAATTAGATTGGATTATTAAATCTAGAACTGTCAGCTTCACACGCCTTAAAGATCAGGATTTATTTTACTGCGATACAGGGAAAATTTGTTTTCAATATATATATATATATACATATATCTGGTGCATGTGAATAGGATAGGCAGCATCTTCAGATGTGTAGCCAGTACACAGGTTATATATATTATGCGTGTTTTCCTATATCTATATCCTGAAGCGGCACTGGCCGTGGATTTTCTTGCCTAGGATAGGCCACCATTTCGGTGTAGTCATGGTATTATAATGCATGTGAATGTATTTTTAATAATAGATATTCTGTCAATTAGGTGATAAGGCTTACAGGCAGAGGGGTATTCCCTGTGTCTGTACCGGTCACTGTCCTCTAAACGGGGGTCGTGACAAACTTGGTACCAGAGCCAGGTTATTCTTTAAGGGTGTGAAGCTAACTTGTAGTCTCGGGTGTCAGTTGGGCTATCCATTAAGAATCCGGACGTAACGGTAGTTTCGACAGGCACTTGTGAGGTTGCTCAGGATGTTGAGTCATAAATTCTTTCGAGTCATTGCTTTAGGCATAGAATTTGTATGTGAAAATTTATGCAAAGCATATATTCTGTACAGCGCACAAGTGCCAATGAGCACTAAGGCGTAAGGTGGGGTGGCAGTGACCCCGGGAACCTTAGGACGCCATAATAGGGAAAGGAGACATCCATGGAGGATGCTACCTAGACACAGACACATTTGGTTGAATTGTAGGCAGAAATGCGCTACAATGTGTGATGGTATTGCATGTGTTAAATAAGACGATGCGTTTGCTCTGTTAGCGGCGCATTGTGTGCTACGGTATAGGCACAAGTTGTTCGATTATAGTATGGAATGCAAGTAGAATAGAAATATGTAGTGAATGGTAGTTTAGGCTAGGAATGGTTTGTAAAGTGAAAGAAAAGACACGCTTGGCGTGTAGAAAAGAAAGTAAGCCCATGGGGCGATTGAAATGAAAATTTTACAGACAAGAATAAACAGGGCCATGAGGCATGAGACCGACAGGAAGATAACCACGTGAATGGGTCACGATTGTGAGGTATGCTATGGCTTAAGGAAGTGAGTTGTCCTTCCTAGAAAGTAAACTGAAAAGTGGTGGTGTATGCCACAGTATAGAAGTACAAGTCTACGGACTAGAAAGTCAGGATACGGTATATGGAAGGGTAAAGTGGCCGAACCATATGCCGTAGAGATAGATGTTAAGAAGTAGAGGCATCTGTAAACGCGTAGAGCGTGATCGTATGCCGAGCAGGAAACAGAGTAAATGGTAAGGCACAGGGAAGGAACCTAGTCCAACCCTGTGCTCGATCCATGAATTGCGAGGTCCTTAAGCAAACAAGGGGGAAAAGAAGGGATTAAGCCCAACCAAACTCTCTTGGGTTGCTTGGGGAAGGGCATAAAGAATAGAATATCGATCACATGAGAAAATTTTTTGTAAAAATCTTTTTGGTCTTTCCGGATGAGAGATTCTGAAAGACCCTCAAACTTTTTTTGAAAATACTAGGGATAACCATTGGAAGGCAAATTTTCATGAAAACTTTTTCTCAATTTGTGTCATTCCAATTGGTTAAACCCTAACCATTTACGAAAACCTTAGGCGTCATTTCCTAAGGAATAAACTTGAATTATTTTTTAAAACCCGCAGGGTGCCTATGAAAACTAACTCATGTGACCAATACCCTACCAAACAATAGTCCTTTTACAGGTAAGCTGTATAAGGATGGTAAATATAGTTGAGAAATCACTCGCTTGGAGTGATTAAAGTTAAGAAGACATCGAAAAGTACTAGAGAGTGCTAAAGTGCCGAGGGAGTATACAGGTAAACCTAAGGGTTACAAATTAAGGGGCATAGGGTGATTATGGACCTGAAAGCATTAGATCGGAGCAGGTCTAGCAGTGGAAATGGGCGTAGACCTTCGGGTACCGTCTAAAGATAAGAAAATGAGTGCTATTGCGGTTGATAGCTCTCGAACGAGATAACGTGAGAGATAAGTCCCAAAGGGACTCGTGGAGGCCCGAGGGGAGAGAAAGTAGACAGGGTTAAGTAGTCCCATAAGGGGGGAAGAGCGGAAATCTATAGGACCCCATAGGATAAGAGTCAAGTAGGAAGTGGAGAACCAACTACTACCGTAAGTGCACGTATAGTACACAGATTGTAGTGGACATAGCTAGGTAAGCTAGGTCCACAGGTTGGTGAACCATAAATCCGTTAGTCTGAAGCCCGTGTATGGGTGCAGACTAAGTGGACAAACCAAACGTATAAATGGCCATGTGGGTGCAATAAAAGGAAAAGTAACCATAAGGATCGTTAATCAAGAAGGAGAATTTAGTGAGTAACGAGTATTGAGAAATACTCGAAGAAAGAGTACCACGTAGGTATGAAATGGAAAAGAAGAGAGTGAATACGGGAATGGAGTCGGGTAAGCATCTGGGGATGCAAGCCAGAATGATAAAACAGGTAGGCTACCGTTGGGGGCGATTGGAGCCCAACGGGTAACACACTTGCAAGAGGCGGTATATGTTCGTGAACATATGCCACACCTTAAGAAAGGAAAGAGTCAAACCGTGGGAACGGGTCTCGTTTGATCAAGGGGAGTAGAGCATGTCTGGAAAGGTTCATGCTGGAGTTAACGGATTAAGTATTCCAAGTAGGAATAAAGGATTTAAGTGAGTTGAGGAGTATGAATAGGCCAAGATGGGGTAAAAGCTAATGGAAACCCAATGAGTAGAATTAGCATAGGATGTGCAACACTAAGTGGACTAACCTGAGGATGGTATAGATCCACAGTCATAGTCGTTTTAAGCGAGGTCTTCAGATGAGAAAACCGAATTGAGCCTAAGGCAGAGTAATGAGTATCACGACAAGGAGGAGACTGATGAGTTTTTATTATAAGCAGAAATGACTACAAGTAGTACTCAGAGAAGAGTGTAAGTAAGTCAGACATAGGATGTCGACAGGGAGTAACCTGAAGTGGTTATGGAAACCACTAAGGGTAAGTGTAGGAGTTCGGAAAAGAGGGAGAAACACGACTCATAAAAGAAAGATCCTTTACCGTTTGGTGGAGAAACGGTAAGTGTAATACATAGTTGTGCTAATGTCATGGCATTTAGCTTCGTTAGGACACAAGTAGGGTAAACCGAGTCGATAGTGAGTGTAACAACCTCGGAAGGGTTGGGCTCACTGATGGCAAAAAGTATAAATACCTACGTAAGGTGTATGCCGTGTAAGCGGTAAGTCTAGATGTAGAGTAGAGGGTGTAGTAAGATGTAAACAGACTTTTCTGGAGAAGTCTTTACAAAGGATATATCGGGGGAAATAACAGCAGAAGGGGTAGCTGCTTGATAGTAGAGGATACTTAAGTACAGGGACTCCGATGTAGGGGAGTACTTCGTCAGTTGGGGTTTATAGAAATAGAGCCTAGTGTGCTATGCAAATAGCTAGTGTCTTGGTGAGCCTCACTAGAGAAGGCAATAGTTCCAAGATGGATATAAGAAGTCAATACGAAGATAGCTAGTCAGACAAGCAGATTGAGTCAAGGTAAGCCTTACTAGAGAAGGCAATAGTTAACTCCTCGGAGAACTAAAATGGAGCATGGCATGTGGTGCGTGCTAGACACTCCACTGCAAAATTAGTAGCACAAAGTGAATTGAAATTGGAAAGTTAGGTATCCTCGGGGAAGGATACGACGATAGATGGAGTTTGTCGGTCAACACCTTGCGGAGGGGTGATTAACTACGAAACCAGGAATACAAACGATCACAAAGAAGATGTAGAGACCAGATAGAGACCTTGAGTCCCTAGGAAAGAAAGATGAACCGTAGGGTAAAACGGTAAAACTTCCACATTGAGGGAAACCATAGATGAAACTGAGCCAAAGGAGGGCAACAAGCCAACAACCCCACGAAGGAGATGAAATTCGGGGACCAAATTTCTTAAGGGGGGAAGAATGTAATACCCCGAAAAATTTTGAGGATTAAAAAATGATTTATTTCGGGGCTAGGAATTAAGACTTAAAATAAAAGAATATAGAAAAAGTATGAAAGTTAAAATAAACCGGAAAGGAATTTTTTTTTCCGATGATTGTAATACTCAAGGGGTATTTTTGGAATCAAGTCAAATATATAGTAAGACTTAGAATGGTCATCATTTGGAGTTGGAATTTAAAAATAAATAAATAATATATAAACAAGTAAATAAATAGAAATATGTATATATATATAGATAAATAATCTTAATTAAGAAATGATGGGATAATATGAAATTGATAGAATTTTGATGTTAAGGTTGGACATTTTGACTAAATAAATTAAAAATAATTTCTTGGAATGAAATAAGATTTTTTGGGTTATTATTAAGATTTTAATTGCTTTAGATTTGAGAATTTAGGAAATTAAAATAAATAAGAAATTCAAATAGAAAAAATATAAATTGGGTTAAATATGAATCATATGAATTATTTCAAGCTTATAGTTTAAATTTGAGGATTTTTTCGAAAATAAAAATTATACTGGGTAAGAAATTTCATCTGCAAGACACTCAATAACAGATAATTTTAATAGGCTTATGATTAGCCAAAAATTTCATACTTTTCCTATTCTTACCTACAAATAAATATAGTTAAGAAAATCCAATCAAAACTCTATTTCACCATACCTCAAAAGTTTTCAATTGCTCAAACTACCCTTAAATGCTCAAACCCAATTAATAAGCACCAGACATCACGCACACCACTCTTCCTCATTTTGTTCATCTTCTTGTTCTCTTGTCTTCTTCTAAAGCTCTCTTAGGGCAAGCAACAAGTGAAAAAAATCCTTCACTTTCCACCATGTTTCTTGCTGCCTCCCACCAATTCCATGCCTCATCAAGCTCCCTCCACCATTGTTAAGCATTAACAAGTTTGGGCAACCTCCATGGATTTCCAAATTCGGACTTCCCCAAAGGTAAGCATCAAAATCTTGTTTTCACCTCTTAAATCATAGGTTCCTTGATGGGAATGAGTTACCTATCAATAATATATCACCTTAGGATCATTTTTGAACATAGAGATCACCCAAATATTGAGTTCTATGGAGATTTCTACCCTAGGGTTTCTAACCTACGAATTTTGACAAAATTTATGGAATTTATAAATTTTCTTAAACTTGATGGCATGTATGGACTTCAAATGAATTATTTAGGTATTCTAAATGATTTGTAAGAATGCCCAATAATTGGAATAATGATATGTGAACATTTGGTGAAAATGAGAACTTTTCATATTTGGCAAATTCTCCATTGATGGAGGTTGGAGAGTGAACAACGTCATATGGCACTTGAGACCTCAGTTTTATAATCACCATGACGATGGTCATTGCCCTATCTTGGCAATAGGGTCAGAAAGTATTTATATTGCTATGACGATAGCTTGAGGTTCAGAGATTGCATATGGACGGGTATATGAGTTATATTCTATGAGGATACTTGTCCATATTAACAAGGAGAGGAATTGTTGATCCTTCGGGAAAGATACAAAGAATCCTATTAATATGTGAGACTAAGGTAAGGAGACACGGGAGGAACCTACGGGTGAACCGTGAGCCTAACCTAGAAAAGAGAAATCATCCTGTGGAGTTGGTCCAGGGTGTGACAGTGGCCATGCTTCGAGACGTCGTGCTGTGCCCGCCATGTGGCCTGGTTGGGTAATGGACGAATGGGCTCAAGCTATTGCCCCGCAGTGAGGGGTCAGGATATGCCACTTGGTGGCTACGTATCAGTTGTTTGATAGATAGATGTTGATTGTGTTTGATTACCAGAATTGTCACGAGGTGACTAGTACCCAAGTGAATGGGTTAAGCATTGTTTGATTAATAGAATTGTCACGAGGTGACTAGTACCCAAGTGAATGGGTTAAGTATGTTTTTCCACGTGATGGCCAGTAATTCGAGTGCGCGGGTTTGAAGTAGAAAAGCCACGTAGTGGCTAGTAGATACCCTAGAGTGGGGGAGATTAAGTAGATGTATACTATAGTATCTGTGTGTAGGTACAACTTGTCTGTGTTTGCATATGATTGCTGATTGTGCAGCGTAGTAGTGACGTACAAGATTACGTCACCACAACGTCTTGGTTGATTCAGATATGTTGAACGTGAGAAGACCGGTAAGTAAAAGTCGGCATTATATGTTATATGTTTAATTGTTGAGTGATGATGTGAATTAAACTGTTGCATGCTTATATCTGTTAAATGCATGTGAGTGGTTGGGTTAAATATCTGTTGTTGTGTGGTCTCCAAGAATGTTTGCTAATTAACAGTAACCAGTTGTTTTTGCATGTGGTTGTGTATGACTCCCAATCCCAGCGCCATGGTACCCGCCTTGCGCCGGGGATGGGAGAGTTCTCACTGAGTCGTGTGGTTAAGACTCACACCTCATTTTTACTACACAGAGACAGGTTAAGTACATGTGGAAGAAGTCTCGGTGTAACGAAGGACAAGAAAAACTTTCCAAGACCCACAACTTGTTCATGTAGGTGAATAAATAGTAATTGTAATTTAATTTACTTTATCATGTAGCATAAAGTAAAGGGTAGACGTACCCAATTAAATTGTATTATTAAATCTAGAACTGTTAGCTTCACACGCCTTAAAGATAAGGATATATATATATATATACATATATCAGGTGCATGTGAATCAGTTTTCGCCGATGAGTGTTTCAAAAATTTGATATTCATCAGTTTTCGCCGATTAGTGTTTAAGAATCTTGATATTCATCCGTTTTTGCCAATGAGTGTTTCGAAAACTTGATATTCATCAATTTTCGCCAGTGAGTGTTTCGGAAACTTGGTATTCATCAGTTTTCGCCAATGAGTGTTTCGAAAACTTGATTTTCTTGTTAATCAGTTTTCGCCGGTGAGTATTTCGAAAACTTTATATTCATCAGTTTTCGCCAATGAGTGTTTCGAAAACTTGATTTTCATGTTAATCAGTTTTTGTTGATGAGTGTTTCAAAAACTTGATATTCATTAGTTTTCGCCGATTAGTGTTTAAGAATCTTGATATTTATCAGTTTTCGCCAATGAGTGTTTCGAAAACTTGATTTTCTTGTTAATCAGTTTTCACTAGTGAGTGTTTCAAAAACTTGATATTCATTAGTTTTTGCTAATGAGTGTTTCGAAAACATGATTTATTTGCTAATCAGTTTTCGCCGATGAGTGTTTCGAAAACATGATATTCGTTAGTTTTCGTCGGTGAGTGTCTCGAAAACTTGATATTCATCAGTTTTCGCCAATGATTGTTTCCAATACTTGATTTTCTTATTAATCAGTTTTCGCTGGTGAGTCTTTCGAAAACTTGATATTCATCAGTTTTCGCCAATGACTGTTTCGACAACCTGATTTTCTTTTGAATCAGTTTCCGACGTCGAGTGTTTCTAAAACTTGAATTCATCAATGTTCACCGATTAGTGTTTCGGAAACCTGATATTCAACAATTTTCACCAATGAATGTTTAGAAAACTTGATTTCCTTGTTAATCAATTTTCGCCAGTATGTGTTTCGAAAAGTTGATATTCATCAGTTTTCACCGATGAATGTTTAAAAACCTTGTTTTTCTTGTTAACAAGTTTTTGCTGATGAGTGTTTCGAAAACTTGATATTCATCAGTTTTCGCCGGTGCGTGTTTCGGAAACTTGGTATTCATCAGTTTTCGCCGATGAGTGTTTCAAAAACTTGATTTTCTTGTTAATCAGTTTCTGCCATTGACTATTTCGAAAACTTGATATTCATCAGTTTTCGCCATTGAGTGTTTCGAAAACTTGATTTTCTTGTTAATCAGTTTTCGTTGATAAGTATTTTGAAAACACGATATTCATCAGTTTTCGCCCATGAGTGTTTCAAACCCTTGATATTCAACAGTTTTCGCCAATGAGTGTTTCGAAAACTTGATATTTCTGTTAATCAGTTTTTGCTAATGAGTGTTTCGAAAAGTTGATTCTGATCAGTTTTCGACGATTAGTGTTTCGAAATCTTGATAGTGTTTCGAAATCTTGATAGTCATCAGTTTTCACCAAGGAGTGTTTCGAAACTTGATTTTCTTGGTAATCAGTTTTCACCAATGAGTGTTTCGAAAACTTGATGTTGATCAGTTTTCGCCGGTGAGTGTTTTGAAAACTTGATATTGATCAGTTTTTGCTGATGAGTATTTTAGAAACTTGATATTCATCAGTTTTCGCCGATGAATGTTTCGAAAACTTGATATTCCTCAATTTTTGCCGATTAGTGTTTCGAAAACTTGATATTCATCAGTTTTTGCCAAAGAGTGTTTTGAAAACTTGATTTTTTTGTTAATTAATCTTCGCTAATGAGTGTTTTAAAAACATGATATTGATCAATTTTTGTCAATTAGTGTTTCGAAAACTTGATATTCATCAGTTTTGGCCGATTAGTGTTTCAAAAACTTGATATTCGTCACTTTTCGGCAAAGAGTGTTTTGAAAACATGATTTTCTTGTTAATCTGTTTTTGTCGATAAGTGTTTCGAAAACATGATATTGATCAGTTTTCGCCGGTGAGTGTTTCGGAAACTTTATTTTCATCAGTTTTCGCCAATGAGTGATTCGAAAACTTGATTTTCTTGTTAATCAGTTTTCGCCGATAAGTGTTTCGAAAACTTGATATTCATCAGTTGTCGCCGATTAGTGTTTCGGAATCTTGATATTCATCAATTTTCGCCTATGAGTGTTTCGAAAGCAAGATTTTCTTGTTAATCAGTTTTCGTCGGTGAGTTTTTCGAAAACTTGATATTCATTAGTTTTCGCTAGTGAGTGTTTCGGAATCTTGATATTCATTCGTTTTCACCAATGAGTGTTTCAAATACTTGATTTTGTTGTTGATCAGTTTTCGCCGGTAAGTGTTTCGAAACTTGATATTCATCAGTTTTTGCCAATGAGTGTTTCGAAAACTTGATTTTCATTTTAATCAGTTTTCGTCGATGAGTGTTTCAAAAACTTGATATTCATCATTTTTCGCCGATTAGTGTTTAAGAATCTTGATATTCATCAGTTTTCACCAATGACTGTTTGGAAAACTTAATTTTCTTGTTAATCAGTTTTTGCCGATGAATGTTTCGAAATCTTGATATTAAACAGTTTTCGCCCATGAGTGTTTCAAAAACTTGATTATTTTGTTAAACATATTTCGCCGGTGAGTGTTTCGAAAACTTGATATTCATTAGTTTTCGCCGGTGAGTGTTTCGAAAACTTGATATTCATAAGTTTTTGCCATCAGTGTTTCAAATACTTGATTTTCTTGTTAATCAGTTTTCGCCGGTGAGTGTTTCGAGCATTTGATATTCATCAGTTTTTGCTAATGAGTGTTTCAAAAACTTGATTTTGTTGTTAATCAGTTTTCGCCGACGAGTGTTTCGAAAACTTGATATTCATCAATTTTTGCCAGTGAGTGTTTCGAAAACTTGATATTCATCAGTTTTCCCCAATGAGTGTTTCAAATACTTGATTTTCTTATTTATCAATTTGCGCCGGTGAGTGTTTCGAAAACATGATATTCATCAGTTTTCACCAATGAGTGTTTCGAAAACTTAATTTTCTTGTTAATCAGTTTTCGCTGATGAGTGTTTCGAAAACTTGATATTCATGAGTTTTCGCCGATTAGTGTTTTGGAATCTTGATATTCATAAGTTTTCGTTAATGAGAGTTTCGAAAACTTGATTTTCTTGTTAATCAGTTTTCGCCGGTGAGTGTTTCAAAAACATGATATTAATCAGTTTTGCCCATGAGTGTTTCGAAAACTTGATTTTTTTTGTTTATCAGTTTTTCCGATGAATGTTTCGAAAACTTGATATTCATCAGTTTTCGCCGGTGAGTGTTTCGAAAACTTGATATTCATCAGTTTTCGCCAATGAGTGTTTCGAAAACTTGATTTTCTTGTTAATCAGTTTTCGCCGATTAGTGTTTCGGAATCTTGATATTCATCGGTTTTCGCCAATGAGTATTTCGAATACTTGATTTTCTTGTTAATCAGTTTTCGCCGATGAGTGTTTCGAAAACTTGATTTTTTTGTTAATCAGTTTTCGCCGTTGAGTGTTTCGAAAACTTGATATTCATCAGTTCTTGCCAATGTATGTTTCGAAAACCTGATGTTCTTGTTAATCAGTTTTCGCCGATTAGTGTTTCAAAAACTTCCTATTCATCAGTTTTCGCCGGTGAGTGTTTCGAAAAGTTGATATTCATCAATTTTCGCCAATGAGTGTTTCGAAAACTTGATTTTCTTGTTAATGAATTTTCTCCGATGAGTGTTTCGAAAACTTGATATTCATCAGTTTTTGCCGGTGAGTGTGTTAGAAACTTCATATTCATCAGTTTTTGCCGATGAGTGTTTCGAAAAGTTAATATTCATCAGTTTTCGCTGATTAGTGTTTCGGAAACTTGATATTCATCAACTTTCGCCCATGGGTGTTTCGGAAACTTGATTTTCTTGTTAATCAGTTTTCGCTAGTGAGCATTTCGAAAACTTGATATACTTCAATTTTCGCCGATGAGTTCTTCAGTAACTTATATTCATTAGCTTTCGCCGATTAGTGTTTTGGAAACTTGATATTCATAAGTTTTCGCCAATGAGTGTTTCGAAAACTTGATTTTCTTATTAATCAGTTTTCGCCGATGAGTTTTCGAAACTTTATTTTCTTGTTAATCAGTTTTCGCAGATGAGTGTTTCAAAAATGTGATATTCATCAATTTTCGCCGATTAGTGTTTCGAAATCTTGATATTCATCAGTTTTGGCCAATGAGTGTTTTGAAAACTTGATTTTCTTGTTACTCAGTATTCACCGATGAGTGTTTCGCCGATTAGTGTTTCGGAATCATGATATTCATCAGTTTTCGGCAATGAGTGTTTCGAAAACTTGATTTTCTTGTTAATCAGTTTTCGCCAATGAGTATTTCAAAACCTTGATATTCATCAGTTTTTGCGAATGTGTATTTCGAAAACTTGATTTTCTTGTTAATCAGTTTTCGCTGATAAGTGTTTCAAAAACATGATATGCATCAGTTTTCACCGGTGAATGTTTCGAAAAGTTGATTTTCTTGTTAATCAGCTTTCGCCAATGAGTGTTTCGAAAACATGATATTCATCAGTTTTCGCCGATGAGTGTTTCGAAAACTTGATATTCCACAGTTTTAGCCGATTAGTGTGTTGGAAACTTGATATTCGTCAGTTTTTTGCAATGAGTGTTTCCAAAACTTGATTTTCTTGGTAATCGGTTTTCGCCAATAAGTGTTTCAAAAACTTGATATTCATAATTTTTTTCCAATGAGTGTTTCGAAAACTTGATTTTCTTGTTAATCAGTTTTCGTCGATGAGTGTTTTGAAAACTTGATATTCATCAATTTTCGTCAATTAGTGTTTCGGAATCTTGATATTCATCAGTTTTTGCCAATGAGTGTTTCGAAAACTTGATTTTCTTGTTAATCAGTTTTCGTCGATGAGTGTTTCGATAACATGATATTCGTCAGTTTTCGCCGGTGAGTGTTTCAAAAACTTGATTTTCTTGTTATTCAGTAGTCGCCGATGAGTGTTTCGGAAACTTGATATTCATCAGTTTTCGCAGATGAGTATTAAGGAATCTTGATATTCATCAGTTTTTGCTAATGAGTGTTTCAAAAACTTGATTTTCTTAATAATCAGTTTTCGCTGATGAGTGTTTCGAAAACTTGATATTCATCAGTTTTCGCCAGTGAGTGTTTCGAAAACTTGATATTCATCAGTTTTCGCCAATGAGTGTTTCGAAAACTTGATTTTCTTGTTAATCAGTTTTCGTCGATGATTGTTTCGAAAACTTGATATTCATCAGTTTTCGCCGATTAGTGTTTCAGAATTTTGATATTCATCAGTTTTCGCCAATGAGTGTTTCGAAAACTTGATTTTCATGCTAATCATTTTTCGCCGATAAGTGTTTCGAATACTTGATTATGTTGTTAATCAATTTTCGCCGATGAGTGTTTTCGAAAACTTGATATTCATCAGTTTTCGCCAATGTGTGTTTCGAAAACCTGATGTTCTTGTTAATCAGTTTTCGCCGATTAGTGTTTCAAAAACTTCCTATTCATCAGTTTTCGTCGGTGAGTGTTTCGAAAAGTTGATATTCATCAATTTTCCCCAATGAGTGTTTCGAAAACTTGATTTTCTTGTTAATAAGTTATCGTCGATGAGTGTTTCGAAAGATTGATATTCATCAGTTTTCGCTGATGAGTGTTTCAAAAACTTGATATTCCACAGTTTTCGCCGATTAGTGTTTCGGAAACTTGATAGTCATCAGTTTTTGCCAATGAGTGTTTCCAAAACTTGATTTTCTTGGTAATCAGTTTTCGCCGATGATTGTTTCGAAAACTTGATTTTCATCAGTTTTCACCAATGAGTGTTTCGAAAACATGATTTTCTTCTTAATCAGTTTTCGCCGATGAGTGTTTCGAAAAGTTGATATTCATCAGTTTTCGCCTATTAGTGTTTCGGAAACTTGATATTCATCTGTTTTCGCCAATGAGTGTTTCGAAAACTTGATTTTCTTGTTAATTAGTTTTCGCCGGTGAGTGTTTCGAAAACTTGATATTCATCAGTTTTCGCCGATGAGTGTTTCAAAAATTTATATTCCATAGTTTTCGCCGATTATAGTTTTTGAGACTTTATATTCATCAGTTTTTGCCAATAAGTGTTTCGAAAACTTGATTTTCTTTATAATCGGTTTTCGCCGATGAGTGTTTGGGAATTTAGATATTCATCAGTTTTCACCCGTCAGTGTTTCGAAAACTTGATATTCATCAGTTTTTGCCAATGAGTGTTTCGAAAAATTGATTTTCTTAATCAATTTTTACCGATGTGTGTTTCGAAAACTTGATATTCGTCAGTTTTCGCCGGTGAGTGTTTCAGAAACTTGATATTCATCAGTTTTTGCCAATGAGTGTTTCGAAAACTTGATTTTCTTGTTAATCAATTTTCACCGATGAGTGTTTCAAAAACTTGATATTCATCAGTTTTCGCCGGTGAGTGTTTTAAAAACTTGATATTCATCAGTTTTCGCCAATGACTGTTTCGAAAACTTGATTTTCTTGTTAATCAATTTTTGCCGATGAGCGTTTCGAAAACTTGATATTCATCAGTTTTCGCCGGTGAGTGTTTCGAAAACTAATATTCCTCAGTTTTCGCCGATTACTGTTTTGGGGACTTTATATTCATCAGTTTTCGCCAATGAGTGTTTCGAAAACTTGATTTTCTTGTTAATCAGTTTTCGCCGATGAGTTTTTGAAACTTTAATTTCTTCTTAATCAGTTTTCGCAGATGAGTGTTTCAAAAATGTGATATTCATCAATTTTTGCCGATTAGTGTTTCGAAATCTTGATATTCATCAGTTTTTGGCAACGAGTGTTTCGAAAACTTGATTTTCTTGTTAATCAGTATTCACCGATGAGTGTTTCGCCGATTAGTGTTTTGGAATCTTGATATTTATCAGTTCTCGGCGATGAGTGTTTCGAAAACTTGATTTTCTTGTTAATCAGTTTTCACTGATGAGTATTTCAAAAACTTGATATTCATCAGTTTTCGCCAATGAGTGTTTCGAAAACTTGATTTTCTTGTTAATCACTTTCCGTCGATAAGTGTTTCAAAAAGTTGATATGCATCAGTTTTCGCCGATGAGTGTTTCGAAAAGTTGATATTCTTCCTAATCAGCTTTCGCCGGTGAGTGTTTCGAAAACTTGATATTCATTAGTTTTCGCCGGTGAGTTTTTCGAAAACTTGATATTCCTCAGTTTTAGCCGATTAGTGGTTTGAAAACTTGATATTCCTCAGTTTTTTCCAATGAGTGTTTCCAAAACTTAATTTTCTTGGTAATCGGTTTTCGCCAATAAGTGTTTTAAAAAATTGATATTAATCAGTTTTCGCCGATGAGTGTTTCGAAAACTTGATATTCATCAGTTTTCGCCGATTAGTGTTTCGGAATCTTGATATTCATCAGTTTTCGCCAATGAGTGTTTTGAAAACTTGATTTTCTTGTTTATCAGTTTTCGCCAATGAGTGTTTCGAAAACTTGATATTCATCAGTTTTCGTTGGTGAGTGTTTCAGAAACACCATATTCATCAGTTTTCCCCAATGAATGTTTCAAATAATTGATTTTTTTGTTAATCACTTTTCGTAGGTGAGTGTTTCGAAAACTTGATATTCATTAATTTTCGCCAAAGAGTGTTTCGAAAACTTACTTTTTTTGTTAATTAGTTTTCGTCGATGAGTGTTCCGAAAACTTGATATTCATCAGTTTTCGTCAGTAAGTTTTTCGGAAACTTGATATTCATCAATTTTCGCCAATGAGTGTATCAAATGCTTGATTTTTTTATTAATCAGTTTTCGCCGATGAGTGTTTCATAAACTTCATATTCATCAGTTCTCCCCAATGAATGTTTCGAATACTTGATTTTTTTGTTAATTAATTTTCGCCAGTGAGTGTTTCGAAAATTTGATATTCATCAGTTTTCGCCAATGAGTGTTTCGGAAAACTTGATTTTCTGTTTAGTCAGTTTTTGCCGGTGAGTGTTTTGAAAACATGATATTCATCAGTTTTCGCCAATGAGTGTTTCGAAAACTTAATTTTCTTGTTAATCAGTTTTCGTCGATGAGTGTTCCGAAAACTTGATATTCATCAGTTTTCGTCAGTGAGTGTTTCGTAAAACTTGATATTCAATATTTTTCGCCGGTGAGTGTTTTCAAAACATGATATTCATCAGTTTTGGTCAATGAGTGTTTCAAAAACTTGATTTTCTTGTTATTCAGTAGTCGCTGATGAGTGTTTCGGAAACTTGATATTCATCAGTTTTCGCCGATGAGTGTTAAGGAATCTTGATATTTATCAGTTTTTGCCAATGAGTGTTTCGAAAACTTGATTTTCTTGTTAATCAGTTTATGCCGGTGAGTGTTTCGAAAACTTGATATTCATCAGTTTTCGCCGATGAGTGTTTCAAAAATTTGATATTCATCAGTTTTCGCCGATTAGTGTTTTTGAATCATGATATTCATCAGTTTTCACCAATGAGTGTTTCCAAAACTTTATTTTCTATTTAATCAACTATCGTTGATGAGTGTTTCGAAAACTTGATATTCATCAATTTTCGCAGGTGAGTGCTTCAAAAACTTGTTTTTCTTGTTAATCAGTTTTCGCCGATGAGTGTTCCGAAAACTTGGTATTCATCAGTTTTTGCCGGTGAGTGTTTCGAAAACTTGATATTAATCAGTTTTCGTTAGTGATTGTTTCAGAAAACTGGATATTTAATATTTTTCGCTGGTGAGTGTTTCCAAAACTTTATATTCACCAGTTTTGGCAAATGCATGTTTCAAGAACTTGATTTTCTTGTTATTCAGTAGTCGCCGATGAGTGTTTCGGAAACCTGATATTCATCAGTTTTTTCCAATGTGTGTTTCGAAAACTTGATTTTCTTGTTAATCAGTTTTCGCCGATGAGTGTTTCAAAAACTTGATATTCATCAGTTTTCGTCAATTAGTGTTTCGGAATCATGACATCATCAGTTTTCGCCAATGAGTGTTTCGAAAACTTCATATTCATCAGTTTTCGCCAATGAGTGTTTCGAAAACTTGATATTCATAAGTTTTCGTGAGTGAGTGTTTCGGAAAACTTGATATTCATTATTTTTCGCCAGTGGGTGTTTCAAAAACAAGATTTTCTTGTTATTCAGTAGTCGCCGATGAGTGTTTCGAAAACTTGATATTCATCAATTTTCACCGACGAGTGTTTAAGAAACTTGATATTCATCAATTTTCTCTAATGAGTGTTTCGAAAACATGATTTTCTTGTTAATCAGTTTTCGCCGATGAGTGTTTCAAAAACATGATCTTCATCAGTTTTCATCGATTAGTGTTTCGGAATCTTGATATTATTTAGTTTTCGCCAATGAGTGTTTCGAAAACTTGATTTTCTTGTTATTCAGTTTTTGCCGATGAGTGTTTTGAAAACTTGATATTCATCAGTTTTCGCTGGTGAGTCTTTCAGAAACTTCATATTCATCAGTTTTCTGCTATGAATGTTTCATATACTCGATGTTTTTGTTATTCAGTTTTCGCCGGTGAGTGTTTCAAAAACTTGATATTCATCAGTTTTCGCCAATGAGTGTTCCGGAAACTTGATATTCATTAGTTTTCGCCAATGAGTGTTTCGGAAACTTGATATTCATTAGTTTTCGCGAATGAGTGTTTCAAATACTTGATTTTCTTATTAATCACTTTTCGCTGGTGAGTGTATAAGAAACTTCATATTTATCAGTTTTCCCCAATGAATGTTTCAAATACTTGATTTTTTTTGTCAATCAGTTTTCGCCGGTGAGTGTTTCAAAAACTTTATATTCATCAGTTTTCGCCAATGAGTGTTTCGAAAACTTAATTTTCTTGTTAATCAGTTTTCACCGATGAGTGTTTCGAAAACTTGATATTCATTGGTTTTCGCTGGTGAGTGTTTCAGAAACTTCAAATTCATCAGTTTTCCCCAATGAATGTATGAAATACATGATTTTTTTGTTCATCAGTTTTCGCCGGTGAGTGTTTCGAAAACTTGATATTCATCAGTTTTTCGCCAATGAGGGTTTCGAAATTATGATTTTCTTGTTAATCAGTTTTTGCCGATGAGTGTTTCGAAAACTTGATATTCATCTGTGTTCGCCGATTAGTCTTTCGGAATCTTGATATTCATTAGTTTTCGCCAATGATTGTTTCGAAAACTTAATTTTCTTGTTAATCAGTTTTCGCCGATGAGTGTTTCGAAAACTTGATATTCATCAGTTCTCGCCGATTAGTGTTTCGGAAACTTGATATTCATCACCTTTCGCCAAAGAGTGTTTCGAAAACATGATTTTCTTGTTAATCAGTTTTCACCGATGAGTGTTTCGAAAACTTGATATTCCTCAGTTTTCGCCGATTAGTGTTTCGAAAACTTGATATTCATCAGTTTTCGCCAATGAGTATTTCGAAAAGTTGATTTTCTTGTTAATCATTTTTCACCGATGAGTGTTTCGAAAACTTGATATTCATCAGTTGTCGCCGATTAGTGTTTCGGAATCTTAATATTCATCAATTTTCGCCTATGAGTGTTTCGAAAGCATGATTTTCTTGTTAATCAGTTTTCGTCGGTGAGTTTTTCGAAAACTTGATATTCATCAGTTTTCGCTGGTGAGTGTTTCGGAAACTTGATATTCATAAGTTTTCGCCAATGAGTGTTTCAAATACTTGATTTTCTTGTTAATCAGTTGTCCCCGCTGTTTTTTTCGAAGCTTGATATTAATCAGTTTTCGCCAATGAGTGTTTCGAAAACTTGATTTTCTTTTTAATTAGTTTTCGTCGATGAGTGTTTCAAAAACTTGATATTCATCATCTTTCGCCGATTAGTGTTTAAGAATCTTGATATTCATCAGTTTTCACCAATGACTGTTTGGAAAACTTGATTTTCTTGTTAATCAGTTTTCGCCGTTGAGTGTTTCGAAAACTTGATATTCATCAATTTTTGCCATTTAGTGTTTTCGAATCTTGATATTCATCAATTTTCGCCAATGAGTTTTTCGAAAACTTGATTTTCTTGTAAATCAGTTTTCGCCGGTGAGTGTTACGAAAACATGATATTAATCAGTTTTCGCCCATGAGTGTTTCAAAAACTTGATTTTCTTTTTAATCAGTTTTCGCCGATGAATGTTTCAAAAACTTGATATTAATTTGCTTTTCGCCGGTGAGTGTTTCGAAAACTTGATATTCATAAGTTTTTGCCATCAGTGTTTCAAATACTTGATTTTCTTGTTAATCAGTTTTCGCCGGTGAGTGTTTCGAGCACTTGATATTCATCAGTTTTTGCTAATGAGTGTTTCAAAAACTTGATTTTGTTGTTAAACAGAATTCACCGATGAGTGTTTCAAAAACTTGATATTCATCAGTTTTCGCCGGTGAGTGTTTCGAAAACTTGATATTAATCAGTTTTGGCACATGAGTGTTTCAAATACTTGCTTTTCATATTAATCAGTTTTCGCCAGTGAGTGTTTCGAAAACTTGACATTCCATACTTTTTGCCAATGAGTGTTTCGAAAACTTGATTTTCTTGTTAATCTGTTTTCACCAATGGGTGTTTCGAAAACTTGATATTCATCAGTCTTCGCTGATTAGTGTTTCGGAATATTGATATTCATTACTTTTCGCCAATGAGATTTTTAAAAACTTGATTTTCTTGTAAATCAGTTTTCGCCGATGAGTGTTTCAAAAACTTGATATTAATCCGTTTTCGCCCATGAGTGTTTGAAAAACTTCATTTTTTTGTTGATCAGTTTTCGCCGATGAGTGTTTCGAAAACTTGATATTCATCAGTTTTTGCCGGTGAGTGTTTCGGAAACTTGATATTCATCAGTTTTCGCCAATGAGTGTTTCGAAAACTTCATTTTCTTGTCAATCAATTTTCGCCGATGATTGCTTCGAAAACATGATATTCATTAATTTTCACCGATTAGTGTTTCAGAAACTTGATATTCATCAGTTTTTGCCTATGAGTGTTTCAAAAACTTGATATTCTTGCTAATTAGTTTTCATCGGTGAGTATTTTGAAAACTTGATATTCTTGTTAATCAGTTTTCGACTATGAGTGTTTCGATAACTTGATATTCATCATTTTTCGCCAATGTGTGTTTCGAAAACTTGATGTCCTTGTTAATCAGTTTTCGCCGATGAGTGTTTCGAAAACTTCCTATTCATCAGTTTTCGCCGGTGATTGGTTCGAAAAGTTGATATTCATCAATTTTCGCCAATGAGTGTTTCGAAAACTTGATTTTCCTGTTAATTAGTTTTCGCCGGTGAGTGTTTCGAAAACTTGATATTCATCAGTTTTCGCCGGTGAGTGTTTCGGAAACTTGATATTCATCAGTTTTCGCCGATGAGTGTTTCGAAAACTTATATTCCTCAGTTTTCGTCGATTACTGTTTTAGTAACTTTATATTCATCAGTTTTCGCCAATGAGTGTTTCGAATACTTGATTTTCTTGTTATTCAAATTTCGCCGATGAGTGTTTCAAAAAGTTGATATTCATCAATTTTTCGCCGGTGATTGTTTTGAAAACTTAATATTCATCAATTTTCGCCAATGAGTGTTTCGAAAACGTGATTTTCTTGTTAATCAGCTTTTGTCGATAAGTGTTTCGAAAACTTGATATTCATCAGTTTTTACCGGTGAGTGTTTTGAAAACTTTATATTCATCAGTTTTTGCCGATGAGTGTTTCGAAAACTTGATTTTCTTGTTAATCAGTTTTCGCCGATGAGTGTTTCGGAAACTTGAAATTCATCAGTTTTCGCAATTGAGTGTTTCGAAAACTTGATTTTCTTGTTAATTAGTTTTTCCCGATGAGTGTTTCGAAAACTTGATATTCGTCAGTTTTAGCCGATGAGTGTTTCGAAAACTTATATTCCTCAGTTTTCGTCGATTACTATTTTGTTAACTTTATGTTCATCAGTTATAGCCAATGAGTGTTTCTAAAACTTGATTTTCTATTTAATCAGTTTTCGCTGATGAGTTTTCTACACTTTATTTTCTTGTTAATTAGTTTACGCAGTTGAGTGTTTCAAAAACGTGATATTCATCAATTTTTGCCGATTAGTGTTTCGAAATCTTGATATTCATCAGTTTTGGCCAATGAGTGTTTTGAAAACTTGATTTTCTTGTTAATCAGTATTCACCGATGAGTGTTTCGCCGATTAGTGTTTTGGAATCATGATATTCATCAGTTTTCGGCGATGAGTGTTTCAAAAACTTGATTTTCTTGTTAATCAGTTTTCGCCAATGAGTATTTCAAAACCTTGATATTCATTAGTTTTCGCGAATGTGTGTTTCGAAAACTTGATTTTCTTGTTAATTAGTTTTCGCTGATAAGTGTTTCAAAAACTTGATATGCATCAGTTTTCGCCGGTGAGTGTTTCGAAAACATGATTTTCGTGTTAATCAGCTTTCGCCGATGAGTGTTTCGAAAACTTGATATTCAACAGTTTTCGCCGATGAGTGTTTCGAAAACTTTAAATTCAACAGTTTTCGCCCATGAGTGTGATGAAAACATGATATTCCTCAATTTTTTGCAATGAGTGTTTCCAAAACATGATTTTCTAGTTAATCGATTTTCGCCAACTAGTGTTTCAAAAACTAGATATTTATCAATTTTCGCCGATGAGTGTTTCAAAGACTTGATATTCATCAGTTTTTTCCAATGAGTGTTTCAAAAACTTGATTTTCTTGTTAATCAGTTTTCACCGATGAGTGTTTTGAAAACTTGATATTCATCAGATTTCGTCGATTAGTGTTTCGGAATCTTGATGTTCATCAGTTTTCGGCATTGAGTGTTTCGAAAACTGGATTTTCTTGTGAATCAATTTACGCCAATGAGTGTTTCGAGAACTTGATATTCATCAGTTTTCGCCGGTGAGTGTGTCAGAAACTCCATATTCATCAATTTTCCCCAATGAATGTTTCAAATACTTGATTTTTTTGTTAATCAGTTTTCGTAGGTGAGTGTTTCGAAAACATGATATTCATCATTTTTCGCCAACGAGTGTTTCGAAAACTTGATCTTTTTGTTAATCAGTTTTTGCTGATGGGTGTTTCGAAAAGTTGATATTCATCAGTTTTCGTCAGTGAGTTTTTCGGAAACTTGATATTCATTAGTTTTCGCCAATTAGTGTTTCAAATACTTGATTTTCTTATTAACTAGTTTTCGCCGGTGAGTGTTTCAGAAACTTCATATTCATCAGTTTCCCCAATGAATGTTTCAAATACTTGATTTTTTTGTTAGTCAGTTTTCGCCGGTGAGTGTTTCGAAAACTTGATATCCATCAGTTCTCGCCAATGAGTGTTTCGGAAAACATGATTTTCTGTTTAGTCAGTTTTTGCCTGATATTCATCAGTTTTCGCCAATGAGTGTTTCGAAAACTTAATCTTTTTGTTAATCAGTTTTCGCCGATGAGTGTTTCGAAAACTTGATATTCATAAGTTTTCGTCAGTGAGTGTTTCGGAAAACTTGATATTCATAGGTTTTCGCCAATAGGTGTTTCGAAAACTTGATATTCATCAATTTTGGCCAATGAGTGCTTCAAAAACTTGATTTTCTTGTTGTTCAGTAGTCGCCAATGAGTGCTACGGAAACTTGATATTCATCATTTTTCGCCGATGAGTATTCAGGAATCTTGATATTCATCAGTTTTTGCCAATGAGTGTTTCGAAAACTTGATTTTCTTGATAATTAGTTTTCGCGGTTTAGTGTATCGAAAACTTCATATTCATCAGTTTTCGCCAATGAGTGCTTCGAAAACTTGATATTCATCAGTTTTCGCCAATTAGTGTTTCTGAATCTTGATATTCATCAGTTTTAGGCAATGAGTGTTTCGAAAACTTGACTTTCTTCTCAATCAGTTTTCGTCGATGAGTGTATCGAAAACTTGATATTCATCAGTTTTAGGCAATGAGTGTTTCGAAAACTTGACTTTCTTCTCAATCAGTTTTCGTCGATGAGTGTATCGAAAACTTGATATTCATCAGTTTTGTTAATCAGTTTTCGCCGATGAGTGTTTCGAAAACTTGATATCCATCAGTTTTCGTCAGTGATTGTTTCAGAAAACTTGATATTCAATATTTTTCGCCGGTGAGTGTTTCAAAAACTTGATATTCATCAGTTTTTGCAAATGAATGTTTCAAGAACTTGATTTTCTTGTTATTCAGTAGTTGCCGATGAGTGTTTCGGAAACATGATATTTATCAGTTTTCGCCGATGAGTGTTTCGGAAACTTGATATTCATCAGTTTTTTCCAATGAGTGTTTCGAAAACTTGATTTTCTTGTTAATCAGTTTTCGCCGATGAGTGTTTCAAAAACATGATATTCATCCGTTTTCGTCAATTAGTGTTTCGGAATCGTGATATTCATCAGTTTTCGCCAATGAGTGTTTCGAAAACTTGATATTCATAAGTTTTCGTCAGAGAGTGTTTCAGAAAACTTGATATTCAATATTTTTCGCTGGTGAGTGTTTCAAAAACATGATTTTCTTGTAATTCAGTAGTCGCCGATGAGTGTTTCGGAAACTTGATATTCATCAATTTTCGTTGATGAGCGTTTAGGAAACTTGATATTCATCAGTTTTTCCCAATGAGTGTGTTGAAAACTTGATTTTCTAGTTAATCAGTTTTCCCCGATGAGTGTTTCGAAAACTTGATATTCATCTGTTTTCATCGATTAGTGTTTCGGAATCTTGATATTCATTAGTTTTCGCCAATGAGTGTTTCGAAAACTTGATTTTCTTGTTATTCAATTTTCGCCGATGAGTGTTTCGAAAACTTGATATTCATCAGTTTTCGCTGGTGAGTGTTTTGGAAACTTGATATTCATCAGTTTTCCCCAATGAATGTTTCAAATACTTCATTATTTTTCCATCAGTTTCTGCCGGTGAGTGTTTCGAAAAGTTGATATTCATCATTTTTCACCAATTAGTGTTTCATAAACTTGATTTTCTTGTTAATCAGTTTTCGTCGATGAGTGTTTCGAAAATTTGATATTCGTCAGTTTTCGTCGGTAAGTGTTTCGAAAACTTGATATTCATTAGTTTTCGCCAATGAGTGTTTCAAATACTTGATTTTCTTATTAATCAGTTTTCGCCGGTGAGTGTTTGAGAAACTTCATATTCATCAGTTTTCTCCAATGAATGTTTCATATACTTGATTTTTTTGTCATTCAGTTTTCGCCGGTGAGTGTTTCAAAAACTTTATATTCATCAGTTTTCGCCAATGAGTGTTTCGGAAACTTAATTTTCTTGTTAAGCAATTTTCGCCGATGAGTGTTTCGAAAACTTGATATTCATCGGTTTTTACTGGTGAGTGTTTCAAAAACTTCATATTCATCAGTTTTCCCCAATGAATGTTTCAAATACTTGATTTTTTTGTTCATCAGTTTTCGCCGGTGAGTGTTTCGAAAACTTGATATTCATCAGTTTTTCGCCAATCAGGGTTTCGAAAATATGATTTTCTTGTTAATCAATTTTTGCCGATGAGTGTTTCGAGAACTTGAGATTCATCAATTTTTGCCGATTAGTGTTTCGGAATCTTGATATTCATCAGTTTTCGCTAATGAGGGTTTCAAAAACTTGATTTTCTTTTTAATCAATTTTCTTCGGTGAGTGTTTTGGAAACTTGGTATTCATCTGTTTTTGCCAATGAGTGTTTCTAAAACTTGATTTTCATGTTAATCAGTTTTCCTCGATGAGTGTTTGGAAAACATGATATTCATCAGTTTTCGCCGATTTGTGTTTCGGAATCTTGATATTCATCAGTTTTCGCCAACGAGTGTTTCGAAAACATGATTTTCTTGTTAATCAGTTTTTGCAGGAGAGTGTTTCGAAAATTTGATATTCCTTAGTTTTCGCCAATGAGTATTTCGAAAACTTGATATTCATCATTTTTCGCCGATTAGTGGTTCGAAATCTTGATATTAATCAGTTTTCGCCAATGAGTGTTTCGAAAACTTGATTTTGTTGTTAATCAGTTTTCGCCGGTGAGTGTTTTGAAAACATGATATTAATCAGTTTTCGCCAATGAGTGTTTCGAAAACTTGATATTCATCAGTTTTCGCCAATGAGTGTTTGGAAAACTTGATTTTCTTGTTAATCAGTTTTCGCCGATGAGCGTTTCAAAAACTTGATTTTAATCAGTTTTTGCCTATTAGTGTTTCGAAAACATGTTTTTCTTGTTAATGAGTTTTCGCCGGTAAGTGTTTCGAAAACATGATATTCATCAGTTTTCGCCAATGAGTGTTTCAAATACTTGATTTTCTTGTTAAACAGTTTTCGCCGGTGCGTGTTTCAAAAAGTTGATATTCATCAATTTTCGCCGATTAGTGTTTAAGAATCTTGATATTCATCAGTTTTCTCCAATGAGTGTTTCGAAAACTTGAATTTCTTGTCAATCAATTTTCGCCAATGAGTGTTTCGAAAACTTGATATACATCAGTTTTCGCTAATGAGTGATTTGAATACTTGATTTTTTTTTGTTAATCAGTTTTCCCCGATGAGTGTTTTGAAAACTTGATAATCATATGTTTTCGCCGGTGAGTGTTTCGGAAACTTGATATTCATCAGTTTTCGCCAATGAGTGTTTCAAATACTTGATTTTCTTATTAATCAGTTTTCGCCCATGAGTGTATCAAAAACATGATATTCATCAGTTTTCGCCGATAAGTGTTTCGGAATCTTGATAGTCATCAATTTTCGCCAATGAGTGTTTCGAAAACTTGATTTTCTTGTTAATCAGGTTTCGCCGGTGAGTGTCTCGAAAACTTGATATTAATCAGTTTTCGCCCATGGGTGTTTCGAAAACTTGATTTCCTTGTTAATCAGTTTTCGTCGATGAGTGTTTCGAAAACTTGATATTCATCAGTTTTCGCTGGTGAGTGTTTCAGAAACTTGATAATCATCAGTTTTCGCCAATGAGTGTTTCGAAAACTTGATTTTCTTGTTAATCAGTTTTCGCCGATGAGTGTTTCGAAAACATGACAATAACCAGTTTTTGCCAATGAGTGTTTCGGAATCTTGATATTCATCAGTTTTCACCAATGAGTGTTTTGAAAATTTGATTTTCTTGTTAATCAGTTTTTGCCGATGAGTGTTTTGAAAACTTGATATTGATCAGATTTCGTTAATGAGTATTTCGAATACTTATATTCCTCAATTTTTGCCGATTAGTGTTTGGGAAACTAGATGTTCATCAGTTTTCGCCTATAAGATTTTAGAAAACTTGATTTTGTTGTTAATCAGTATTTACCGATGAGTGTTTCGAAAAGTTGATATTCATCAGTTTTCGCCGATTAGTGTTTCGGAATCTTGATATTCAACAGTTTTCGCCATTGGGTGGTTCAAAAACTTGATTTTCTTGTTAATCAGTTTTCGCCGATGAGTGTTTCGAGAAGATGATATTCATCAGTTTTTACCAATGTGTGTTTCGAAAACTTGATTTTCTTGTTAATCTGTTTTCGCCGATGAGTGTTTCAAAAACATCATATTCATTAGTCTTCGCCAATGAGTGTTTCAAAAACTTGATTTTCTTGTTTATCAGTTTTCGCCGATGAGTGTTTCGAAAACTTGATAGTAATCAGTTTTCGCCGATTAGTGTTACGGAATCTTAATATTCATCAGTTTTCGGCATTGAGTGTTTCGAAAACTTGATTTTCTTGTTAATCAGTTTACGCCGATGACTGTTTCGAAAACATGACAATAATAAGTTTTCACCAATGAGTGTTTCAAAAACATGATTTTCTTGTTAATCATTTTTCCTCGATTATTGTTTCAAAAACTTGATATTCATCTGTTTTCGCCAATGAGTGTTTCAAAAGCTTGATATTCATCAGTAGTCGCCGATGAGTGTTTCGGAAAGTTGATATTCATCAGTTTTCTCCAATGAGTGTTTCGAAAGCATGATATTGATTAGTTTTTGCCGGCGAGTGTTTCAAAAAATTGATATTCACTATTTTTCACCGGTGACTGTTTCCAAAACTTGATATTCATCAGTTTTGGCTACTAAATGTTTCTAAATCGTGATTCTCTAGTTATTCCGTAGTCTCCGATGAGCGTTTTAGAAAATTGATCTTCATCAATTTTCGCCGATAAGTGTTTCGGAAACATGATATTCATCAGTTTTTTCCAATGAGTGTTACAGAAACTTGATTTTCGTGTTAATCAATTTTCGCAGATGAGTGTTTCGAAAACTTGATATAGATCAGTTTTCGCAGGTGACTGTTTTGCAAAATTGATAATAATCAGTTTTCGCCAATGAGTGTTTCAAATACTTGAATTTCTTGTAATCAGTTTTCGCCGATTAGTATTTCGAAATCTTGATATTCATCAGTTTTCGCCAATTAGTGTTTCAAAAACTTGATTTTCTAGTTAATCAGTGTTCGCCAATGAGTGTTCCGAGAAGATAATATTCATCAGTCTTTGCCAATGTGTGTTTCCAAAACTTGATTTTCTTGTTAATCAGTTTTCGCCAATGAGTGTTTCGAAAACTTGATATTCATCAGTCTTCGCCAATGAGTGTTTCAAAAACTTGATTTTCTTGTTAATCAGTTTTCGCCGATGAGTGTTTCGAAAACTTGATAGTAATCAGTTTTCGCCGATTAGTGTTACGGAATCTTAATATTCATCAGTTTTCGGCATTGAGTGTTTCGAAAACTTGATTTTCTTGTTAATCAGTTTACGCCGATGAGTGTTTCGAAAACTTGATATTCCTCAGTTTTCGCCGATTATTGTTTCGAAAACTTGATATTCGTCAGTATTTGCCAATGAGTGTTTCCAAAACTTGATATTGATCAGTTTTCGCCGGTGAGTGTTTCAAAAACTTGATATTCACTATTTTTCGCTGGTGACTGTTTCCAAAACTTGATATTCATCAGTTTTGGCGACTAAGTGTTTCAAAACTTGATTTTCTTCTTATTAAATAGTCGACGATGAGCGTTTCGGAAACTTGATTTTCATCAATTTTTGCCGATGAGTGTTTCAAAAACATGATATTCATCAGTTTTTTCCAATGAGTGATTCGAAAACTAGATTTTCTTGTTAATCAATTTTTGTAAATGAGTGTTTTAAAAACTTGATATTAATCAGTTTTCGCCAATGGGTGTTTCAAATACTTGAATTTCTTGTAATCAGTTTTCGCCGATTAGTATTTCGAAATCTTAATATTCATCAGTTTTCGCCAATGAGTGTTTTGAAAACTTGATTTTCTTGTTAATCAGTTTTCGCCAATGAGTGTTTTAAAAACTTCATATTCATCAGTTTTCGCCGGTGAGTGTTTCGGAAACTTCATTTTCATCTGTTTTTCCCAATCAATGTTTCAAATCCTTGATTTTTTTGTTCATCAGTTTTCGCCGGTGAGTGTTTCGAAAACCTGATATTCATCAGTTTTTCGCCAATGAGTGTTTTGGAAACTTGATATTGATCAGTTTTCACCGATTAGTGTTTCGGAATCTTGATATTCATCAGTTCTCGCCAATGAGTGTTTCGAAAACTTGATTTTATTGTTAATCAGTTTTCGCCGATGTGTGTTTGAAAAATGTGAGATTCATCAGTTTTCGCCGATTAGTGTTTCGGAATCTTGATATTCATCAGTTTTCGCCAATGAGTGTTTCGAAAACTTGATTTTCTTGTTAATCAGTTTTCGCCGATGAGTGTTTCGAAAACTTGATATTCATCAGTTTTCGCCGGTGAGTGTTTCAAAAACTTTATATTCATCAGTTTTCACCAATGAGTGTTTCGAAAACTTGTTTTTCTTATTAATCATTTTTTGCCGATGAGTGTTTCAAAAACTTTATATTCGTCATTTTTCGATGATGACGGTTTCGACAACTTGATATTCATCAGTTTTCACCGATGAGGGTTTCAAAAATTTGATTTTGTTGTTATCAATTTTCGCAGGTGAGTGTTTCGAAAACATGATATTCATCAGTTTTCGCCAATGAGTGTTTCGAAAACTTTATTGTCTTGTTAATCAGTTTTCGCCGATGAGTGTTTCGAAAACATGATATTCATCAGTTTTCGCCGGTCAGTGTTTCGAAAACATGATATTCATTAGCTTTTGCCAATGAGTGTTTCGAAAATTTGATTTTCTTGTTAATCAGTTTTCGTCGGTGAGTGTTTCGAAAACATGATTTTCTTGTTATTCAGTAGTCGCCGAGGAGTGTTTTCGTAGATGAGTGTTTAAGAAACTTGAAATTCATCAGTTTTCGCCAATTAGTCTTTCGGAATCTTGATAATCATCAGTTTTCGCAAATTAGTGTTTCAAAAACTTGATTTTCTTGTTAATTAGTTTTCGTCAAAGAGTGTTTCAAAAACTTGATATTCATCAGTTTTCGCCGATGAGTGTTTCGGAAACATGGTATTCATCATTTGTTCATCAATTTTCGCCGGTGAGTGTTTCGAAAATTTGATAATCATCAGTTTTCACCAAAGAGTGTTTTGAAAACTTGATTTTCTGGTTAATCAGTTTTCGCCGATGAGTGTTTCGAAAAGTTGATATTCATCAATTTTCACCGATTAGTGTTTCGGAATGTTGATATTCATCTGTTTTGGGCAATGAGTGTTTCGAAAACGTGATATTCATCAGTTTTTGCCGATTAGTGTTTCGGAATCTTGATATTCATCAGTTTTCACCAATGAGTGTTTCAAATACTTTATTTTTTGTTCATCAGTTTTCGCCGGTGAGTGTTCGAAATCATCAGTTTTCCCCAATTAATGTTTCAAAAACTTGTTTTTCTTGTTAATCAATTTTTGCCAATGATTGTTTCGGAAACATGGTATTCACCAATTTTCGGAAATGAGTGTTTCGAAAACTTGATTTTCTTGTTAATCAATTTTCGCCGATGAGTGTTTCGAAAACTTGATATTCATCAGTTTTCGCCGATTAGTGTTTCGGAAACTTGATATTCATCAGTTTCTGCCAATGAGTGTTTCGACAACTTGATTTTCTTGTTAATCAGTTTTCGCCGATGAGTGTTTTGAAAACTTGATATTCATCAGTTTTCACCGATAAGTGTTTCGAAAATTAGATATTCCTCAGTTCTCGCCGATTAGTGTTTCAGAAACTTGATATTTATCAGTTTTCGCCCTTGAGTGTTTCGAAGACTTGATTTTCATGTTAATCAGTTTTCGCCGATAAGTGTTTCGAAATTTTGATATTCCTCAGTTTTCGCCGATTAGTGTTTCGGAAACTTGATATTCATATGTTTTCGCCAATGAGTAAAATCAAGTATTTGAAACACTCATTGGCGAAAACTGATGGATATCAAGTTTCCGAAACACTCACTGAGGAAAACTAATGAATATCATCTTTTCGAAACACTCATCGCCGATAAGTATTTCGGAATCTTGATATTCATCAGTTTTCGCCAATGAGTGTTTCGAAAACTTGATTTTCCTATTAATCAGTTTTCGCCGATGAGTGTTTCGAAAACATGATATTCATCAGTTTTCGCGGGTGAGTGTTTCGAAAACATGATATTCATCAGTTTTTGCCAATGAGTGTTTCGAAAACGTGATTTTCTTGTTAATCAGTTTTCGCCGATGAGTGTTTCAAAAACTTGATATTCATCAGTTTTCGCCAATGAGTGTTTCGAAAACTTGATTTTCTTGTTAATCAGTTTTTGCCGATGAGTGTTTCGAAAACTTGATATTCATCAGTTTTTGCCGATGAGTGTTTCGGAAACTTGATATTCATCAGTTTTCGCCAATGAGTGTTTCGAAAACATGATTTTCTTGTTAATCAGTTTTCGCCGGTATTTCGAAAACTTGATATTCATCAATTTTCGCCAATGAGTGTTTCGAAAACTTGATTTTCTAGTTAATTAGTTTTCACCGATGAGTGTTTCGAAAACTTCATATTGATCAGTTTTCGCCGATTATTGGTTCGGAATCTTGATATTCATCAGTTTTCGCCAATGAGTGTTTCGAAAAACTTGATTTTCTTTGTTAATTAGTTTTGGTCGGTGAGTGTTTCGAAAACATGATATTCATCAGTTTTCGCCGATTAGTGTTTTGAAAACTTGATATTCATCAGTTTTCGCCAATGAGTGTTTTGGAAACTTGATTTTCTTGTTAATGAGTATTTGCCGATGAGTGTTTTGAAAACTTAATATTCATTAGTTTTCGCCAATGAGTGTTTCGAAAACTTGATTTTCTTGTTAATCAATTTTCACCGATCAGTGGTTCGAAAACTTGATATTCATTAGTTGTCGTCAGTGAGTGTTTCGGAAACTTGATATTCATCAGTTTTCGCCAATGAGTGTTTCAAATACGTGATTTTACTCATTGGCGAAAACATATGAATATCAAGTTTCCGAAACACTAATCGGCGAAAACTGAGGAATATCAAAATTTCGAAACACTTATCGGCGAAAACTGATTAACATGAAAATCAAGTCTTCGAAACACTCAAGAATATCAAGTTTCTGAAACACTAATCGGCGAGAACTGAGGAATATCTAATTTTCGAAACAGTCATCGGCGAAAACTGATTAACAAGAAAATCAAGTTTTTGAAACACTCATCGGAGAAAACTGATGAATATCAAGTTTCCTAAACACTAATCATTGAAAACTGATGAATATCAAGTTTTCGAAACACTCACCGGCGAAAACTTATTAACAAGAAAATCAAGTTTTCGAAAAACTCATTGGGGAAAACAAATGAATATCAAGATTCCGAAACACTAATCGGCGAAAACTGATGAATATCAAGTTTTCGAAACATTCATTAGCGAAAACTGATAAACAATAAAATCAAGTTTTCGAAACACTCATTGGCGAAAACTGATGAATATCATGTTTTCGAAACACTCTTCGGCGAAAACTGATTAACAAGAAAATCATGTTTTCGAAACACTCATTGGCGAAAAGTGATGAATATCAAGATTCTGAAACACTAATCGGCGAAAACTGATGAATATCAAGTTTTCAAAACACTCATCGGCGAAAACTAATTGAGTAGAAAATTAAGTTTTCGAAACACTCATCGGCGAAAACTAATTAACTAGATAAACTAGTTTTCGAAACAATCATTGGCGAAAACTGATGAATATCAAGTTTCCGAAACACTAACCGGCGAAAACTGATGAATATCAAGTTTTTTACACACTCATCGGCGAAAACTAATTAACAAGAAAATCAAGTTTTCGAAACACTCAATGGCAAAAAATGATGAATATCAAGATTTTGAAACACTAATCGATGAAAACTGATGAATATAAAGTGTTTTAAACAGTCATCGGCGAAAACTGATGAATATCAAGTATTCGAAATGCTCACCGGCGAAAACTGATTAACAAGAAAACCAAGTATTCAAAACACTCATTGGCGAAAACTGATGAATACCAGGTTTCCGAAACACTCACCGGCGAAAATGGATGAATATCAAGTTTTCGAAACACTCATCGGCGAAAACTGATTAATAAGAAAATCAAGTTTTCGAAACACTCATTGGCGAAAACAGATGAAAATCAAGTTTCCGAAACACTAATAGGCAAAAACCGAGGAATTTCAAGTTTTCGAATCAGTCATCGGCGAAAACTGTATAACAAGAAAATCAAGTCTTCGAAACACTCATGGGCGAAAACTGAAGAATATCAAGTTTCCGAAAAACTAATCGGCGAAAACTGAGGAATATCTAATTTTTGAAACAGTCATTGGCGAAAACTGATTAACAAGAAAATCATGTTTTCGAAACTCTCATTGGCGAAAACTGATGAATTTCAAGATTCCGAAACACTTATCTTTTAAAATTGATGAATGTCATGTTTTTGAAACACTCATCGGCGAAAACTGATTTACAAAAAAATTAAGTTTTCGAAACACTCATTGGCGAAAACTGATGAATATCAAGATTCCGAAACACTAATCGGGGAAAATTGCTGAATATCAAGTTTTGGAAACACTCACCGGCGAAAACTGATTAACAAGAAAATCAAGTTTTCGAAACACTCATTGGCGAAAACTGATGAATATCAAGATTCCAAAACACTAATCGGCGAAAACAGATGAATATCAAGTTTTCGAAACACTCATCGGCGAAAATTGATTAACAAGAAAATTAAGTTTTCGAAACACTCATTGGCGAAAACTGATGAATATCAAGTTTTCGAAACACTCACCGGCGAAAACTGATTAACAAGAAAATCAAGTTTTGGATACACTCATTGGCGAAAACTGATGAAAACCAATTTTTCGAAATACTCACCAGCGAAAACCGATGAATATAAAGTTTTCAAAAACTCATCGGCGAGAACTGATTCACAATAAAATAATGTTTTGGAAACACTCAATGGCGAAAACTCATGAATATCAAGTTTCCGAATCACTAATTGGCGAAAACTTAGGAATATAAGTTTTCGACACACAAATCGGCGAAAACTGATGAATATCAAGTTTTCAAAGCACTCACCGGCGAAAACTAAGGAAAAACAAGTTTTCGAAACACTCATCGGCAGAAATTGATTAACAAGAAAATCAAGTTTTCGAATCACTCATTGGCGAAAACAAATGAATATCAAGATTCTGAAACACAATTCGTCGGAAACTGATGTATATCAAGTTTTTGAATCAGTCATCGACGAAAACTGATTAACAAAAAAATCAAGTTTTCGAAACACTCATTGGCGAAAACTGATGAATATCAAGTTTCCGAAACACTAATCGGCGAAAACTGATGAATATCATGTTTTCGAAACACTCATCGACGAAAACTGATTAACAAGAAAATCATGTTTTCGAAACACTCATTGGCGAAAATTGATGAATATCAAGTTTTCGAAACACTCACTGGCAAAAACTGATTAACAAGAAAATCATGTTTTCGAAACACTCATTGGCGAAAACTGATGAATATCAAGTTTTCGAAACAGTCATTGGCGAAAGCTGATGAATATCAAGTTTTCAAAACACTCATCGGCAAAAACTGAATAACAAGAAAATCACGTTTTCGAAACACTCACTAGCGAAAACTGATGATTATCAAGTTTTCGAAACACTAACCGGCGAAAACTGATTATCAAGAAAATCATGTTTTTAAAACACTCATTGGTGAAAACTGATGAATATCAGGTTTCCGAAACACGCATCGTCGGAAACTGATGAATATCATGTTTTCCAAACACTCATCGGCGAAAACTGATTAACAAGAAAATCAAGTTTTCGAAACACTCATTGGAGAAACCTGATGAATATGAGGTTTCCGAAACACTAATCGGCGAAAACTGAGGAATATCTAATTTTTGAAACACTCATCGGCGAAAACTGATTAACAAGAAAATCAAGTTTTCGAAATACTCATTGGCGAAAACTGGTGAAAATCAAGATTCCAAAACTCTAATCGGGAAACACTAATGAATATCAAGTTTTCAAAACATTGATCGGTGAAAACTGATTAACAAAAAAATCTTGTTTTCGAAACACTCATTGGCGAAGGCTGATGAATATCAAGATTCCAAAACACTAATCGGCGAAAACTGATGAATATCAAGTTTGCGAAACACTCATCGGCGAAAACTAATGAATATCAAGTTTCCGAAACACTAATCGGCGAAAATTGAGGAATTTCAAGTTTCCGAAACACTCATCGACGAAAATTGATTAACAAGAATATCAAGTTTACGAAACTCTCATTGTCGAAAACTAATGAATATCAAGATTCCGAAACACTAATCGTCGAAAATTGATGCATATCATGTTTTCGAAACACTTATCGGCGAAAACTGATTAACAATAAAAAGAAGTTTTCTAAACACTCATTGGTGAAAACTGATGAATATCAAGTTTTCGAAACACTCATCGGCGATAATTGATTAACAAGAAAATTAAGTTTTCGAAACACTCATTGGCGAAAACTGATGAATATTAAGTTTTCGACACACTCATCGGCGAAAACTGATTAACAAGAAAATCAAGTTTTCAAAACACTCATTGTCGAAAATTGATGAATATCAAGATTCCGAAACACTAATCGGCGAAAACAGATGAATATCAAGATTCCAAAACACTAATCTTCGGAAAATGATGAATATCAAGTTTTCGAAACACTCATCGGCGAAAACTGATTAACAAGAAAATCAAGTTTTCGAAACACTCATTGGCGAAAACAAATGAATATCAAGATTCCGAAACACCAATCAATAAAAACTGATGAATATAAAGTTTTCGAAACACTTATTGGCAAAAACTGATCATCAAGATAATCAAGTTTTCAAAACACTCATTGGCAAAAACTGATGAATATCAAGATTCTGAAACACGAATCGGCGAAAACTGATGAATATTAAGTTTTAGAAACACATATCGGCAAAAACTGATTAACAAAAAAATCAAGTTTTTGAAACACTCATTGGAAAAAACTGGTGAACATCAAGTTTTCGAAATACTCACATGCGAAAGCTGACTAACAAGAAAATCAAGTTTTCGAAACACTTATTGGCAAAAATTGATGAATACCAAATTTGTCAAACACTCACCAGCGAAAACTGATGAATATCATGTTATCGAAACACTCATCAGTGAAAACAAATTAACAAGAACATCAAGATTTCGAAACCCTCATTGGCGAAAACAGATGAATATCAAGTTTCTGAAACACTAATTGGCGAAACCTGAGGAATATAAGTTTTTGAAATACTCATCAGCAAAAACTGATGAATATCTAGTTTTCAAAACACTCATCTGCAGAAAATAATGAATGTTAAGTTTTCGAAACACTCATCGGCGAAACCTGATTGACAATAAAATCAAGTTTTCGAAACACTCACCGACGAAAACTGATGAATATCAAGTTTTCGAATCGCTCATCGGCGAAAATTGATTAACAAGAAAATCAAGTTTTGGAAACACTCATTGGCGAAAAATGATGAATATCAAGATTCCGAAACACTAATCGGCGAAAACTGATGAATATCAAGTTTCCGAAACACTCACCGACGAAAACTGAATAACAAGAAAATCAACTTTCCAAAACACTCAACGGTGAAAACTCATGAATATCAAGTTTCCAAAACTGTAATCGGCGAAAACTAATGAATATCAAGTTTTCGAAACACCCAATGCCGAAAACTAATGAATATCAAGTTTTCGAAACACTAATCGGCGAAAACTGAGGAATATCAAGTTTTCGAAACACTCTTCGGCGAAAACTAATGAATATCAAGTTTCCGAAACACTAATCGGCGAAAACTGAGGATTATCAAGTTTTCGAAACACTAATTGGCGAAAACTGATGAATATCAAGATTCTGAAACACTAATCATCGAAAACTGATGAATATCATGTTTTTGAAATTCTCATCGGCGAAAACTGATTAACAATAAAATATTGTTTTTGAAATACTCATTGGCGAAAATTGATGAAGATCAAGATTCCGAAACACTAATCGGCGACAACTGATGAATATCAAGTTTTCGAAACACTCATCGGCGAAATCTGATTAACAAGAAAATCATGTTTTCGAAACACTGATTGACGAAAACAGATGAATATCAAGTTTCCAAAACACTAATCACCGAAAACTGAGGAATATCAAGTTTTCGAAACACTCATCGGCAAAGGCTGATTAACAAGAAAATCAAGTTTTCGAAACTCTCATGAGCGAAAACTGATGAATATCAAGTTTCCGAAACACTAATCGGCAAAAATTGAGGAATATCAAGATTTCGAAACACTCTTCGGCGAAAACTGATTTTCAAGAAAATCAAGTTTTCGATACACTCATTGGGTAAGACTGATGAATATTAAGATTCTGAAACACTAATCGTCGAAAATTGATGAATATCAAGTTCTTGAAATACTCATAGGCGAAAACTTATTAACAAAAAAATCACGTTTACGAAACACTCATTGGCGAAAACTGATGAATGCCATGTTTTCGAAACACTTATCGGCGACAACTGATTAACAAGAAAATCAAGTTTTCGAAACTATCATTGACGAAAACTGATGAATATCATGTTTCCGAAATACTGATCGGCAAAAACTGGTCAATATCAGGATTTCGAAACACTCATTGGTGAAAACTGATGAATATCAAGTTTCCGAAACACTCACCGGCGAAAACTGATGAATATCGAGTTTTCGAAACACATATCGGCGAAAACTGATTAACAAGAAAATCAAGTTTTTGAAACACTCACAGGCGAAAACTGAGGAATATCAAGTTTTCGAAACACTCATCGGCGAAAACTGATTAACAAGAAAATCAACTTGTTAAGTCACTCATTGGCAAAAATTAATGAATATCAAGATTCCGGACGACTATTCGGTAAAAACTGATGAATATGTAGTTACTGAAACAGTCATCGGTGGAAACGAATTAACAAAAAATCAAGTTTTCGAAACACTCATCGGCGAAAACAGATGAATATCAAGTTTCCGCAACACTAATCGGCGAAAACTGAGGAATATCAAGTTCTCGAAACACTCATCGGCGAAAACTAATTAACAAGAAAATCAAGTTTCCGAAACATTCGTTGTTGAAAACTGATGAATCCAAAGTTTCCGAAATACTAATTGGCGAAAGCTGAGGTATATAAGTTTTCGAAACACTCATCGTCGAAAACTGACTATCAAGAAAATCAAGTTTTCGAAACTTTCATTGGCGAAAACTGATGAATATCAAGATTCCGAAACACTAATCAGCGAAAACTGATGAATATCAAGTTTTCGAAACACTCATCGACGAAAACTGATTGACAAAAAAATCAAGTTTTCGAAACACTCATTGGCGAACACTGATGAATATCAAGTTTTCGAAAAACTAATCAGTAAAAACTGAGTAATATCAAGTTTTTAAAACACTCATTGGTGAAAACTGATAAACAAGAAAATCAAGTTTTTGAAACACTCATTGGCGAAAATGGATGAATATCAAGATTCCGAAACACTAATCGTTGAAAACTGATGAATATCATGTTTTTGAAACACTCATTGGCAAAAACTGATTAACAAAAAAAAATCAAGTTTTCGAAACACGCAACGGCGAAAACTGATTAACAAGAAAATCAAGTTTTCGAAACACTCATTGGGAAAAACTGATGAATATCAAGTTTTCGAAACACTCATCGGCGAAAACTGATTAACAAGAAAATCAAGTTTTCGAAACAGTGATTGGCGAAAATTGATGGATATCAAGATTCCGAAACACTAATCGTTAAAACTGATGAATATCACGTTTTTGAAACCCTCATCGTCGAAAATTGATTAACAAGAAAATCAAGTTTTCGAAACACTCATTGGCGAAAACGGATGAATATCAAGTTTCCGAAACACTAATCGGCGAAAACTGAGGAATATCAAGTTTTCGAAACACTCATTGGCGAAAACTGATTAACAAGAAAATCAAGTTTTTGAAACACTCATTGTCGAAAATTGATGAATATCAAGATTTCGAAACACTAATCGACGAAAACTGAGGAATATCAAGTTTTCGAAATAGTCATCGGCGAAAACTGATTAACAAGAAAATCAAGTTTTCGAAACACTCATTGTTGAAGAAGGATGAATATCAAGATTCCGAAACACTAATCGTTGAAACTTGATGAATATCATGTTTTTGAAACATTCATCGGCAAAAACTGATTAACAAAAAAAATCAAGTTTTCGAAACACTCATTGGCGAAAACTGATGAATATCAAGATTCTGAAACACTAATCGGCGAAAATTGAGGAATCTGAAGTTTTCGAAACACGCAACGGCGAAAACTGATAAACAAGAAAATCAAGTTTTGGAAACACTCATTGGGAAAAACTGATGAATATCAAGTTTTCGAAACACTCACCGGCGAAAATAGATGAATATCAAGTTTTCGAAACACTCATCAGCCAAAACTGATTAACAAGAAAATCAAGTTTTCGAAACAGTGATTGGCGAAAACTGATGAATATCAAGATTCCGAAACACTAATCGTTGAAAACTGATGAATATCACGTTTTTGAAACCCTCGTCGACGAAAACTGATTAACAAGAAAATCAAGTTTTCGAAACACTCATTGGCGAAAATTGATGAATATCAAGTTTTCGAAACACTCACCGGCGAAAATAGATGAATATCAAGTTTTCGAAACACTCATCAGCCAAAACTGATTAACAAGAAAATCAAGTTTTCGAAACAGTCATTGGCGAAAACTGATGAATATCAAGATTCCGAAACACTAATCGTTGAAAACTGATGAATATCACGTTTTTGAAACCCTCGTCGACGAAAACTGATTAACAAGAAAATCAAGTTTTCGAAACACTCATTGGCGAAAACTGATGAATATCAAGTTTCCGAAACACTAATCGGGGAAAACTGATGAATATCAAGTTTTCGAAACACACATCGGCAAAAACTGATTAACAAGAAAATCAAGTTTTCGAAACACTCATCGGCGAAAACTGATGAAAATCATGTTTTCGAAACAGACATCGGCGAAAACTAATGAATATCAAGTATTCGAACCACTCATCGACGAAAACTGATTAACAAAAAAATTAAGTTTTCGAAACACTCATTGTTGAAAACTGATGAATATCAAGTTTCCGAAACACTAATCGGCGAAAACTGAGGAATATCAAGTTTTCGAAACACTCATCGGTGAAAACTGATTAACAAGAAAATCAAGTTTTCGAAACACTCATTGGCGAAAACTGATGAATATAAAGTTTCTGAAACACTAATCGACGAAAACTTAGGAATATCGAGTTTTCGAAACACTCATCGGCGAAAACTGATTAATAAGAAAATCAGGTTTTTGAAACACTAATTGGCGAAAACTAATGATTATCAAGTTTTTGAAACACTAATCGGCAAAAATTGATGAATATCATGTTTTTGAAACACTCTTTGGGAAAAACTGATGATTATCAAGATTTAGAAACACTCATCGACAAAAACTGATGAATATCAAGTTTTCGAAACACTGATTGGCAAAAAATAATTAACAAGAAAATCAAGTTTTCGAAAATCTCATTGGTGAAAACAGATGAATATCATGTTTTCGAAACACTAATCGACGAAAATTGAGGAATATCAAGTGTTCGAAACACTCATCGGCGAAAACTGATTAACAAGAATATCAAGTTTTCGAAACACTCATTGGCAAAAACTGATGAATATGAAGATTCTGAAACACTCATTGGCGAAAACTGATGAATATCAAGTTTTCAAAACACTCACTGGCGAAAACTGATTAACAAGAAAATCAAGTTTTCGAAACACTTATTGACCAAAACTGATGAATATCAAGTTTTAGAAATATTGACCGGCGACAATTGATGAATTTCATGTTTTCGAAACTCTCATTGGCGAAAATCGATTAATAAGAATATCAAGTTTTGGAAACACCGACTGGCGAAAAGTAATGAATATCAAATTTTCGAAACACTCATTGGCGAAAATTGAAGAACAAGAAAATCAAGTTTTTGAAACACTCATTGGCGAAAACTGATGAATATCAAGATTCCGAAACACTAATCGGCGAAAACTGATGAATATCAAGTTTTTGAAACACGCATCAGCGAAAACTGATTAACAAGAAAATCAACTTTTCGAAACACTAATCGGCAAAAACTGATGAATATCAAGATTCCAAAACACTAATCGGCAAAAACTGATGAATATCAAGTTTTCGAAACACGCATCGCCGAAAACTGATTAACAGGAAAATCAAGTTTTCGAAACAGTCATTGTTGAAAACTGAAGAAGATCTAGATTTCGAAACACTAATCGGCGAAAACTGATGAATATCAAGTTTTCGAAACACTCATCGGCAAAAACTGATTAACAAGAAAATCAAGTTTCCGAAACAATCAATGGCGAAAACTGACGAATATCAAGTTTCCGAAAAACTAATCGGCGAAAACTGATGAATATCATGTTTTCGAAACACTCATTGGCGAAAACTGATGAATATCAAGTTTCCGAAACACTCACCGGCGAAAACTGATGAATATCAGGTTTTCGAAACACTCATCGGGAAAAACTGATTAACAAGAAAATCAAGTTTTCAAAACACTTATTGGTGAAAACTGATGAATAACAAGTTTCCGAAACACTAATCGGCGAAAACTGATGAATATCAAGTTTTCGAAACCCTCTTCGGGAAAACTGAATAACAAGAAAATTAAGTTTTCGAAACACTCATTGGCGAAAACTGATGAATATGAAGATTCTGAAACACTGATCGGTGAAAATTGATGAATATCAATTTTTCGAAACACTCATCGGCGAAAATTGATTAACAAGAAAATCAAGTTTTTGAAACACTCATTGGCGAAAACTGATGAATATCAAAATTTCGAAACACTCACCGGCGAAAACCGCTTAACAAGAAAATAAAGTTTTCGATACACTCATTGGCGAAAACTGAAGAATATCAAGATTATGAAACACTAATCTGCGAAAACTGAGGATTATCAAGTTTTCGAAACTCTCATCGGCCAAAACTGATTAACAAGATAATAAGTTTTCGAAACACTCATTGGCGAAAACTGATCAATATCAAGTTTTCGAAACACTCATCGGCGAAAACTGATTAACAAGAAAATCAATTTTTCGAAACACTCATTGGTGAAAACAGATGAATATCAAGATTCCGAAACACTCATCGTCGGAACTGATGAATATCAAGATTCAGAAACACTAATCGGCGAAAACTGATCAATAAAAATTTTTCGAAAGACTCATCGGCGAAAACTGATTAACAAGAAAATCAAGTTTTTGAAACATTCATTGGCGAAAATAGATGAATATCGAGATTCTTATCACTAATCGGCGAAAACTGATGAATATCAAGTTTCGAAACCCTCATCCCAAAAACTGATTAACAAGAAAATCAAGTTTTCGAAACACTCATTGGCAAAAACTGATGAATATCAAGATTTCAAAACACTAATCGGCGAAAACTGATGAATATCAAGTTTTCGAAACACTAATCGGCGAAAACTGATTAACAAGAAAATCAAGTTTTCGAAACACTCATTGGCGAAAACTGATGAATATCATGTTTTCCACAGACTAATCGGCGAAAACTGAGGAATGTCATGTTTTCGAAAAACTCATCTGCCAAAACTGATGAATATCATGTTTTCGAAACCCTCATCGGCGAAAACTGATAAATAAAAGAATCAAGTTTTCTAAACACTCATTGGCGAAAACTAATGAATATCAAGTTTTCGAAACACTAATCGGTAAAAACTGATGAATATCAAGTTTTTGAAACACTCATTGGCAAAAACTGAGGAATATTAAGTTTTCGAAACACTCACTGGCGAAAACTGATGAATATCAAGTTTTCGAAACACTCATCGGTGAAAACTGATTAACAAGAAAATCAAGTTTTCGAAACACTCATTGGCGAAAACTGATGAATATCAAGTTTCGAAACCCTCATCGGCAAAAACTGATTAACAAGAAAATCAAGTTTTCGACATTGGTGAAAACTGATGAATATCAAGATTCCAAAACACTAATCGGCGAAAATTGATGAATATCAAGTTTCGAAACCCTCATCGCAAAAACTGATTAACACGAAAATGAAGTTTTCGAAACCCTCATTGGCGAAAACTGATGAATATCAAGATTCCAAAACACTAATCGGCGAAAACTGATGAAAATAAAGTTTTCGAAACACTCATCGGCAAAAATTGATTTACAAGAAAATCAAGTTTACGAAACACTCATTGGCGAGAACTGATGAATATCAAGTTTTCGACAGACTAATCGGCGAAAACTGAGGAATGTCAAGTTTTCGAAACACTCATCTGCCAAAACTGATGAATATCATGTTTTCGAAACCCTCATCGGCGAAAACTGATAAATAAAAAAATCAAGTTTTCGAAACACTCATTGGCGAAAACTAATGAATATCAAGTTTCCAAAACACTCATTGGCGAAAACTGATGAATATCAAGACTCTGAAACACTAATCGGCAAAAATTGATGAATATCAAGTTTTTGAAACCCTCGTCGGCGAAAACTGATGAATATCAAGTTTTCGAAACACTCACCGGCGAAAACTGATTAACAAGAAAATCAAGTTTTCGAAACACTCACTGGCGAAAACTGATGAATATCAAGTTTTGAAACACTCATCGACGAAAACTGATTAACAAAAAAATCAAGTTTTTGAAACACTCATTGGCAAAAACTAATGAATATCAAGTTTCCGAAACACTAATCGGCAAAAACTGATGAATATCAAGTTTTTGAAACACTCACCGGTGAAAACTGATTAACAAGAAAATCATGTTTTTGAAACACTCATTGGTAAAAACTAATGAATATCAAGATTTCGAAACACTCATCGGCGAAAACTGATGAATATCATGTTTTCAAAACACTCATCGGCGAAAACTGATGAATCTCAAGTTTTCGAAACACTCATCGGCGAAAACTAATTAACAAGAAAATCAAGTTTTCGAAACACTCATTGGCAAAAATTGATGAATATCAAGATTCCGAAACACTCATTGGCGAAAATGGATGAATATCAAGATCCCGAAACACTAATCGGCGAAAACTGATGAATAATATGTTTTCGAAACACTTATCGGCGAAAACTGATTAACAAGAAAATCAAGTTTACGAAACACTCATTGGCGAAAACTGATGAATATCAAGTTTCCGAAACACTAATCGGCAAAAACTGAGGAATTTTAGTTTTCGAAACACTCATCGGCGAAAACTGATGAATATCAAGTTTTCGAAACACTCACCGGCGAAAACTGATGAATATCAAGCTTTCGAAACACTCCTCGACAAAGAAAACCAAGTTTTTGAAACACTCATCGGCGAAAACTGATGAATATCAAGTTTTCGAAACACTCATCGGCGAAAACTGATTAACAAGAAAATCAGGTTTTCGAAACGCTCTTTGGCGAAAACTGATGAATATCAAGTTTCTGAAACACTAATCGGCGAAAACTGATGAATATAAGTTTTCGAAACACTCATCGACGAAAACTGATGAATATCAAGTTTTCGAAACACTCACCGGCGAAAACTGATGAATGTCAAGTTTTTGAAACACTCATCGACGAAAACTGATTAACAAGAAGATCAAGTTTTCGAAACACTCATTGGCGAAAATTGATGAATATCAAGTTTTCGAAACATTCACCGGCAAAAACTGATGAATATCAAGTTTTCGAAACAGTAATCGGCGAAAATTGATTGACAAAAAAATCAAGTTTTCAAAACACCCATTTGCGAAAATTGATGAATATTAAGATTCTGAAATATTAATCGGCGAAAACTGATGAATATCAAGTTTTCCAAACCCTCATCGGCGAGAACTGATTAACAAGAATATCAAGTTTTCGAAACACTCTTTGGGGAAAACTTATCAATATCAAGTTCTCGAAATACTAACCGGCGAAAACTGATTAACAAGAAAATCAAGTTTTCGAAAGAATCATTGGCAAAAACTGATGAATGCCAAGTTTCCGATACATTAACCGGTGAAAACTGATGAATATCAAGTTTTCGAAACACTCATTGGCCAAAACTGATTAACAAGAAAATCAAGTTTTCGAAACACTCATTTGCGAAAACTGATGAATATCAAGATTCCGAAACACTAATCGGCGAAAACACATGAATATCAAGTTTTCGAAACACTCATCGGCGAAAACAGATTAACAAGAAAATCAAGTTTTCGAAACACTCATTGGCGAAAATTAATGAATATCAAGTTCTCAAAACACTCACCGACAAAAACTAATTAACAAGAAAATTAAGTTTTTGAAACACTCATAGCCGAAAACTGATGAATATCAAGTTTTTGAAACACTCACCGGCGAAAACTGATGAATATCAAGTTTTCAAAACACCCACCAGCGAAAACTGATTTACAAGAAAATCAAGTTTTCGAAACTCTCATTGGCGAAAATGGATGAATCTCAAGATTCCGAAACACTAATCGGCGAAAACTGAAGAATATCAAGTTTTCAAAACCCTCATCGGCGAAAACTGATTAACAAGAAAATCAAGTTTTCGATGAAACACTCATTGGTGAAAATTGATGAGTATAAAGATTCCGAAACACTAATCGGCGAAAACTGATGAATATCAAGTTTTCGAAACACTCATCGGTGAAAACTGATTAACAAGAAAATCATGTTTTCGAAACAATCATTGGCGAAAACTTATGAATATCAGGATTCCGAAACACTAAATGGCAAAAACTGATGAATATCAAGTTTTCGAAACACTCATCGGCGAAAACTGATTAAAAAGAAAATCAAGTTTTCGAAACACTAATTGGCGAAAACTAATGATTATCAAGTCTTCGAAACACTCATCGGCGAAATCTGATTAACAAGAATATCAAGTTCTTGAAATAGTCATTAGTGAAAACTGATGAATTTTAAGATTACAAAACACTAATCGGCGAAAACTGATGAATATAAAGTTCTCAAAACACGTATCGGCGAAAACAGATTAACAAGAAAATCATGTTTTCGAAACACTCATTGGCAAAAACTGTAACATCCGCCTCTCCCAATGATGTAATTAATTGTATGATAGATGAACTTAGGTTTTTGTATGTCTTTGATGCATCTAGAAGCTTGTAAACTTGCATTAGAAATAGGTTAATTATGTTAGAGGGACTTGAATGAAAAGAAAGAAGGGTTAGATGGAAGAGGACTTAGGTGTAAGGAAAAGCTTGATGGGGGATGTAATTCATAATTTTAGCTTAGACTCATAGTGACCAACAGAATTTTGAACACTTCCCGCCTGAATGTCAAGGTAGAGCGATTAACTCAATTTTTAATGAAAACAATGAATTGAGTAGAATTAAGTACTTAAATGCAAGGAAAGAATGTTTAGGGGTGAGTCACCACATAATTGAAACTTAAGGATAGGGAGGAGCTGCCACCTGTCCACACACTCACCATTTTCATCAACTAGAGAGAGAGAGAGAGGGGTAGAAGAGAAGGAAGAGAAAAGCTTGAAGGGGAAGCTGGGACTTTGGACTAGGGCTGGATTCAGCTAGGGAAATTGATAGAATAGTGTCTACAGATCACAAGAAACGTAATCTAGTTGGAGTTAAGGTAATCATGGCTTCCAACTCTCATTTTTTTGAAATTTAAGATTTTGCTTGAAATGGCCAAATTTCTGATTTTGAACTTTTGGGCTGAAATAGAGAGTACAAACCTGCATTTCTATGATTTTAGAACTTTGATGGATGCCTATTAATGTTTGCATGTATCTCTGAATGCTGAAAATGAAGATTGAGAAATGGGTTTGACTATGGGTTTTGGTAGCATGTTCCTAATTAAATCTAAGGAAGTTTAAGCATGTTTAGGCTAAGATTGTTCATGGGTTTCGTCATTTTTATGCTTGAGAATGTTTTGGACATCTTGCATGTATTTGGATGATGAATTTTGGGTTGGAATATGTGATTTAAAGGTTTTGCGAAAACAGGGCAGAGGCACAACAGTCGACTGATAGGCTTAGCAGTGGACTGCTGTGTTCTTAACTCATCCTATTTTTCCATATTTTCCAGAAATGCATATGGTAGTCGACTGCCATGCCCAATCAGTCGACTTCCATGTTCTTGACTCATGAAAAACCCAGATTCAACCCAGAAATTCGATTTCGTAAATATTTAATTATTGAGGGTTTTCAAGAGTAAGCAACCGACTGCTATGTTTGGGACAGTTGACTGATGGAACACAGAGAGCTACCAGTCGACTGGTATGTTCTAGCAATTGACTGATAAGCTACTGCCCCTTTTTACATATTTTTTCAAAGAGTGAACAGTCGACTTATGTCTTGGGAGCAGTCGACTGATACAGGGTAATTTATGAAAATGATTTACATCTTATGAAACAAAGTTTTATGAGCCCAATTACATACTTAAACTTAATTTTAAGGGATTAAAGGACAATATGGGACATGGATTAAGGGAAATAACATAGTAAAATGCAAAGAGAGCTATGTATTTCATATGCATCCTTTGTAGAAGAAGAAGTCCATAATCGATTGACCAATTGTCGGTATGGGACAGCCGTTGGGATTTCCACGGTTGAACCATAATATGGGATGGTAAAACATCCAATCGATTGATGATGAAAGTTTACGAAAACACCGTGTTGGTTGTTTAATTTTAAGCTAGTGGACTCTATATGGCCAAACCAAGAGTGACATGCTTAAAATTAGATTAACCATGATTGAGATTATTTCTTTACAATGTATGTACATGAGAATAGCATATCAAGGGATAAAATCGTGATCCTTTAGGAAAGATACCTTGTGTCTTATGACAATGAGAGGTCATGGACAAAATGGTGATCCTATGGGAAAGATGTGTTGTATCCTATGAATGTATGGTTAAGGGTAAAAGTGTGACCCTTTGGGGAAGAGGCATTGTACCCTATGAATGAATGAATGTTAAAGGATAAAATTGTGACCCAAGAGGGGAAGATGCATTGTATCCTATGAATGAAATGGACAAAATTGTAACACCCCAGTTCTAGACCCTTTAGAAATCAGAGTTTGAGTATAAAGAACATATCTTTGATCGAGAACCGGTGTGTTACTTCTACTTCTACCCGAATTTATTTAAACTTTTTACCCATTGATTAATTAAGCAACACATGTTTGGGTTTTATCTCTCGGGTATCTCTCGCGCATACCAAAACTACTGCGGAAGCATGCATCATACAAACATACATACTAAAACTTTAACTTTGTATTTACTGATAGTATATAATAAAAACCATAAGTATTATATTACATACATCATCAAAGTATATGAGAGCCTCGTGAAAGAGAATAATCTACAAACTACTGGCATTTATAGATCATAATCTTTAATCCACTTACTGGAGATAGGCTCAATCTATTATATACAAGTGCATAACAAATTATCTATTCTCATTCCTTATCTATATCTGGTACAAATTGCCAATCAACTTTTTCAAAAGATATAACTAAGTTATTGGCTAGAAGGAATGAGAATACAGTGATTCAAAAGTAAACTATATGCTTCTATACTATCTGATTCTTTCTTTTCTTCAAAAAGTTCTGCTACCCATCGCTCCTGTTTCGTCTCATAGGCATCCGGGTACCTAGTCAGCTGATACACACCAACGTAATGAGGATAAACCCCAGTAATCAAAACTACCTGTTTTCAAACTCATTGTTGTGTACCACTGTGCCTTGCACGGAAATCTCTGCATTCCTTTCTCATCATACATATAAAACATGAATGTCATGTTTAACATAAAACTTATGTATGTCATACTTTTCATGGAACATTTAGCATGGAAATTCTTACTTGGTAGGGCATAGGAAATGGAATGGCATAGTTGCATGTCATAAAACATTTAAAAACATGGATGCAATATCATTCATTTCGTTAAAAACATAATAAGGTATGGCATGTATTCTTGTGAATACTACCTTTGATACATCCCTTCATAAGCACTCGTTCAATCATTCATAATCCCAAGGGTACTGAAATAACACATAATAAACATGTGGGCATCTAGCCCTCATTTCATAAAACATTTGAGCATCGGGAGTGCCGCAACACGAGCACTCGCACACATCCATACATTCATCATCATTTTTTGACCCTTTGCGTCTTTCCCGAAGGATCAACAATTCGTCCCTCATAACATCATCATTAGAGGACCATTTGCTTCTTTCCCGAAGGATCAACAATTTGCCTCTCATAACATTCACTTATACCTAGGATTCATCATGTTGTCCCGGAGGATCAACTGTTCAATTCATTGAACATATACATTCATAGGATTCATTGCGTCTTCCCTTAAGAATCAACCTATTGCACGCATTGTGTCTTTCCCTATGGATCAACAATTTATATGCATGGTATCTTTCCTTAAGAGTCAACAATTCATCTCCGTGATATGCTATTCACATATACATATATTGAAAAGAAATGGGTCCCAATCATGGTTCGCCTAATTTTAAGCATGTCGCTCTTAAATGGCCACATAGGGCATACTAGCTTAAAATTCGGTAACCAACACAGTGCTTCTGAAAAATTTCATTCTTAATCGAATGGATGTTTAACCATCCCAAATAATGACACAACCGTGGAAATCCCAACGGTCGTCCCATACCGACAATTGGTCAATCGATCATGGACCCATTCTTTACCGATACATGTACATTGAATACTAGCTCTCTTTTCTTTCTTTCTATGTTATTTCCCCTTGATTCATATTTCAAAACACTTTAAAATCTTTGAGCATCATGTTTGAGAATGAAATTAAGTGCTTAAAACAACGTTTAAAGTGATTAAGTTCACTATGCAAAACAGGGGCCTATCAATGGGCTGATTGGGGGTCCTCAGCCGGCTGATTGGCCCTTAATTTTGACAAATAATATTTTCCAGAGACCAATCAGCCGGCTGTTAGGACCTATCAGCCGGCTGATAGCTCTCTGGAGAGCTAATTCAGCCACTTTAGAAACACAACAGCCGGTTGTTCTTAAGCCATCAGCCTGCTGTTCCAATTCTGGAAATTTCTGGGCAAAATATGCATGTTTCTGGGAAAAATATGAACATTTTCTGGAAAATTTAAACCCATCAGCCGGCTGTTCTAAGCTATCAGCCGGCTGTTCTATATCTAGAAAATTTTTTGGAAATTTATGAACGCATCAGCCGGCTGATACGGCTCGGAAATGCATTTAAAAACATCATTTTGTCCAAATTAAAGCCCCAAAACTTGAAAACCAAAAGTGGAACTTAATCTCCATTATTTGTGCATCAAAACCCATGAAAAACTTGTCCAAAAACAAGATTAAACTATCTCAAATCATGGTTTTCTCTCAAACCCATACCCATTTCCAAAACCCTTCTAGATTTTCTAATTTCCAGCTAAATCCAACATGCAAATCATCATCTAACATCCATCTAATTTCATAAAACATAAGGAAGCAGGTTTTTTCCTCTCAAATGGCCCAAAAACTCAAAAGCTAGGTTTTGGCCATTTTCTTGAAATCCTTAATCTGAAAAAGTGAGAGGTTGGTAGTTTGATTACCTTAATCTGAAACTAGATTCTTGTTTAGTTGGTGTTCAACTTCGATTCTACGGTTTGATTTTGCCCGAATGGGATTCCAAGCTTGAATCCTCCTCTTGAGTGCTCTCCCTTTTCTCTAACTCTCTCTCTGTCTCTAGGTTGGTGGAAAATGGTGAGTGTGTGTGTGTGCTGGCTCCTCCAACGTACAAGAGGTGTCCACCAAGCCTTAGGGAGAAAATCACATTTCTCTCCCCACACACTAACTTTTCTATGCACTTAAGCCCTCTTTCTTTTAGTCCTTCCCACCCTCTTTTCTTAAAATAATGCATTTCTATATGCCTTCTAAATGCAACAATCAATGTCAAGCACAAGCATTAAGTTAGATTTAGTTAATAAACAATTATTCCATTAACTGAAAAAGGCGGATGTTACAATTCCCCCTCCTTATTAAAAATTTCGCCTCGAAATTTGAAGCATACCTACTCTAATCATTCTGGATATGACTTTCTGACATCTTTTCTCCTTTAGGTTGCTTCTTGAGAAGAGGAATCATCCTACATCACCCTTTTTCCAATTTGAAATAATCCTACTTTTCAATCCACTTAGTTTCATTTTTCTTCAATCCTATAGGTTTTTAGGATTAAGCCAAATGCTCCACCATTGAGCTACATCCCATCCCTAATTTTCAATGGTTTTTCCTACTTTCCATAAGCCTCATTTACCTATCTTGCGCCTTTCTCATTTTCTCTCTGATCATTTTTATTTGATCAGTGGTTTCTTGAACTAGTTCAGGACCTAACAGTTGCCTCTCGCCGGTCTCAAACCAATAGATTGGCAACCTACACTTTCTTCCATACAATGCCTCGTATGGAGCCATACATATACTGGAGTGAAAACTATTGTTGTAAGCAAACTCCACTAAAGGAATGTTTCTATCCCATTTCCATTCAGGAATGTCTAAGGGTTGTAACAACCCCGCAGGTTTATGATGTTCAATCTTGACCTGCTGACACGTAAGACATTTCGAGACATACTCCGCTATGTCTCGTTTCAGACCTGGCCACCAAAATCTCTTCTTGAGGTCTTGGTACATCTTAGAGGAACCTGGATGCACAGTATAGTTACTCTTGTGTGCTTCCTCGAAGACTTTATGCCTTAGTCCTCCAAGACTTGGGACATAAACCCTACCCTGAAAGGTTAAGACTCCATCAGATGACTCAACGAATTCTTTTGGGTCCTTTAGAGACTTCAAGAATTCATCCTCTTTTTGAGCTTCTAATATTTGAGCCCTAAGGTCACATTCTATCTTCAATCGACTCAAGCACAACCTATCAAGCAAAACTAGAGTGGATAAATTCAAATCTCTAAACTTTTCTATTAGCCTCTTTTCATTGATCATCAAGTGAGACATATGAAGAGATTTCCTACTGAAGGCATTGGCAACCACATTTGCCTTACCTGGATGGTACTTCAACTCGAAATCATAATCCTTTAAGAACTCCATCCATCTCCTCTGTCTCATGTTAAGTTCTTTTTGGTCAAAAAGATATTTGAGACTTTTGTGGTCACTAAATATCTCAAACTTGATCCCATAAAGATAATGCCTCCATATCTTCATGGAAAAGCTATGACTGCTACGTCTTGTTCGTGTGTTGGGTGTTCCTCCTTATGAAATCTCAGTGGTCTAGAGGAATAGGCCACTACCCTCTTTTCTTACATTAACACCCAACCTAATCTTTTCTTGGATGTGTCGGTGGAAAAACTCATTCTCCCTTAAAGGATCAAGTGTTACTGAGAGAGGTATGGTAACCTTTTCACTTGGTCTTTGGAAGCTATTCTCATATCCTAAAGTTTATACGAAAGGTACCTCCTTTCTAGTTCACTAAGTTCAAAGGCAATGCTATATGCGAAAACCATTGAATAAACTTCTATACCGACTACCTAATCCAAGGAAATTAAGGATTTCGTGATTGTCTCTCTCTCAGTTTGCTATTGCACTCCTATTACTTGGATCTACCTCCATTAAATTCTTAGAGATTACATATCCTAAGAATTTTACTTCATCTAACCAAAATTTGCAGTTTGTAAGCTTTGTGTACAACTGCTTTTCCCTAAGCACTTGTAGCACAATCCTAAGATGCTCTTCCCTATTCATGGAATACACAAATATATCATCAATAAATGCTACTACGGAGAAATTGAGGTAAGTTCTAAGATGCAATTCATGTAATCCATGGAAATAGTTGGAACATTTATCTGAACTAAAGGCATTACGAGGTATTCATAATGCACTTGCCTGATTCTAAAACACCTTAGGAATGTCTCTAGTCTTAACTTTGACTTGATATTACTCCGACCTCAATTCAATCATAGAGGATGTGGTGGTTCCTCTTAGTTGGTCTAAAGGATTGTCTATCTTAGGGAGTGAGTACTTGTTCTTCACAATAACTCGGTTAGGCTGACTATACTCAACATACTTCCTAAAACTTACATCTTTTCGCTTCCCAAGTAGTACCGGTGCACCTCGCCATGGTGATGCACTAGGTTTGGTGAACTGTCTACTTAAGAGATCCTCTACCTGGGTTTTTATTTCACCTAAGTCAGGATAAGACATTTTGTATAGCGCTACAGAGATTGGTCCCATCCCAGGGATCAACTCTATAGAAATTCTACTTCTCTTTCGGGAAAAAGACTAGTTATCTCTTCCAGTGAGACATTGGGAAAATCTATAGCAATTCTAAACCATAAATTTTAAGATAACTAGTTAATTCCTAACCGGTTTAAATGATCATCTATTTTAGGAAATCAATATTGTTCTTTATGGTAATCTTGTTCGCTTACCTATGGTTGATTTCTAATCTAAGACTCATCTTTCTTCTTAAAAAGTAACACTAGGGTGTTCCTTGTAATTTACTACGACAATTGAATGATCTACTTAAAAGGTTCTCTATCAATGTCTTTAGCTCACTTAATTCTGGAGGGGTCTCCTGTAGGAGGCTATGAAGATTGGTTCCATTCTAAAAAGCAACTCCATAAAGAATCCTACTCCTCTCTAAGGTGGGAGATTAGTTATCTCCTCTGGAACTACACTAAAATAATCCACCACTACAAAATACTTTCTAGACGCGCGGAAGCTCATCTTAAGAGGGACATAGAAATGTTACTCGCTAAATCTTGCCAGTAGAATTCATTGGTTACTCATCACTATTCAAGGTCATTTGGTTCTAGACACTTTATTCATTCCTAACCTCATACTAGTGTTCAACAAAAGCAAACAAACAAAATCAATCAACAAAAGGTCTATCCTCCACAATAGAAATTTCACATATAAGTCCAAAGGGGCAACAACATTCTCAAACTTAGAGTTCAATATAGTTTTCAAATACATGACTCTTCCATGATCCATCAGGGTTCACTTCAGATGAGAAAAATGACTTGATCCATAGTTTCATCATACAAAGTATGTCCCTAATAAAACTACAAGAAAATCGAACGCCTTTCTTGTTTATCAACAAGAAAGTGTTTCCTTAGGGATACCTTGTCAAAAGTACCCTAAGTAAGTTAGTCATCCTAAAATTACTTCAACAACATACTCACTTCTAACCACCTTCAACTTCTTAAACAAATCTAGAAATTGTAAACAATCATAACATATCACAACATAGAAATTTCAAACATCTCCTCAATAACTTTATATTCAGCTCACACTTAAAAGGGAAGTCTATGCCTTTGAAAAATTAAATTCAATCCACCTATGGTAGGTTAAGTTTCTGTGAACTTTTGGCTGCTACTACTAATCATTCCTACTTCTTCAATACCACCTGAGGACTTGGGTTATGGCATGCCAAGCATTTTGGAGAACACAAAACTCCAATAATGTCACCCAAAGTTTCTTACTCCACTTCAACATTCGTCCTAAGCGGAATCATATCTCACTCCACAAAACAAATATGTTTGAGGTAGCTAATCTCAATAATACTTGTTAAGTAAGAAGACTTGAGCCATTAAGAATGTTGTGTACTCAAACCTAATACTTCTTTCCTCAAGTCAAACCAGAATACAAGAGAGTTCCACAGTGTACATTCAGCTAACTAACCTGATTCCAATCTTTCTATGAGGATTCTACATCCTAATTGCTTAGTTTGAACCTCTCTAGTTAGTTCTAACCAAGATACGGTACGCTCTGATACCATAACTGTAACACCCCAGTTCTAGACCCTTTAGAAATCAGAGTTTGAGTATAAAGAACATATCTTTGATCGAGAACCGGTGTGTTACTTCTACTTCTACCCGAATTTATTTAAACTTTTTACCCATTGATTAATTAAGCAACACATATTTGGGTTCTATCTCTCGGGTATCTCTCGCGCATACCAAAACTACTGCGGAAGCATTCATCATACAAACATACATACTAAAACTTTAGCTTTGTATTTACTGATAGTATATAATAAAAACCATAAGTATTATATTACATACATCATCAAAGCATATGAGAGCCTCGTGAAAGAGAATAATCTACAAACTACTGGCATTTATAGATCATAATCTTTAATCCACTTACTGGAGATAGGCTCAATCTATTATATACAAGTCCATAACAAATTATCTATTCTCATTCCTTATCTATATCTAGTACAAATTGCCAATCAACTTCTTCAAAAGATATAACTAAGTTATTGGCTAGAAGGAATGGGAATACAGTGATTCAAAAGTAAACTATATGCTTCTGTACTATCTGATTCTTTCTTTTCTTCAAAAAGTTCTGCTACCCATCGCTCCTGTTTCGTCTCATAGGCATCCGGGTACCTAGTCAGCTGATACACACCAACGTAATGAGGATAAACCCCAGTAATCAAAACTACCTGTTTTCAAACTCATTGTTGTGTACCACTGTACCTTGCACAGAAATCTCTGCATTCCTTTCTCATCATATATATAAAGCATGGATGTGATGTTTAACTTAAAACTTATGCATGTCATACTTTTCATGGAATATTTAGCATGAAAATTCTTACCTGTTAGGGCATATGAAATGGAATGGCATACTTGCATGTCATAAAACATTTAAAACATGGATGCAATATCATTCATTTCCTTAAAACCATAATAAGGTATGACATGTATTCTTGTGAATACTACTTGTGATACATCCCTTCATAAACACTCGTTCAATCATTCATAATCCCAAGGGTACTGAAATAACACATAATAAACATGTGGGCATCTAGCCCTCATTTCATAAAACATTTGAGCATCAGGAGTGCCGCAACGCGAGCACTCGCACACATCCATACATTCATCATCATTTTAGGACCCTTTGCGTCTTTCCTGAAGGATCAACAATTTGTCCCTCATAACATCATCATTAGAGGACCATTTGCTTCTTTCCCGAAGGATCAACAATTTGCCTCTCATAACATTTACTTATACCTAGGATTCATCATGTTGTCCCGGAGGATCAACTGTTCAATTCCTTGCACACATACATTCATAGGATTCATTGCGTCTTCCCTTAAGAATCAACTTATTGCACGCATTGTGTCTTTCCCTGTGGATCAACTATTTATATGCATGGTATCTTTCCTTAAGAGTCAACAATTCATCTCCGTGATATGCTATTCACATATACATATATTGAAAAGAAATGGGTCCCAATCATGGTTCGCCTAATTTTAAGCATGTCGCTCTTAAATGGCCACATAGGGCATACTAGCTTAAAATTCGATAACCAACACGGTGCTTCTGAAAAATTTCATTCTTAATCGAATGGATGTTTAACCATCCCAAATAATGACACAACCGTGGAAATCCCAACGGCCGTCCCATACCGACAATTGGTCAATCGATCATGGACCCATTCTTTACCGATACATGTACATTGAATACTAGCTCTCTTTTCTTTCTTTCTATGTTATTTCCCCTTGATTCATATTTCAAAACATTTTAAAATCTTTGAGCATCATGTTTGAGAATGAAATTAAGTGCTTAAAACATCGTTTAAAGTGATTAAGTTCACTATGCAAAACATGGGTCTATCAGCGGCTGATTGGGGGCCATCAGCCGGCTGATTGGCTCTTAATTTTGATAAATAATATTTTCCAGAGACCAATCAGCCGGCTGTTAGTACCTATCAGCCGGCTGTTAGGACCTATCAGCCGGCTGTTAGGACCTATCAGCAGGCTGATAGCTCTCTAGAGAGCTAATTCAGCCACTTTAGAAACACAACAACCGGCTGTTCTTAAGCCATCAGCCGGCTGTTCCAGTTCTGGAAATTTCTGGGCAAAATATGCATGTTTCTGGGCAAAATATGAACATTTTCTGGAAACTTTAACCCCATCAGCCGGCTATTCTTGGCTATCAGCCGGCTGTTCTAAATCCGGAAAATTTTCTGGAAATTTATGAACACATCAGCGGGCTGTTCTAGCTATTAGCCGGCTGATACGACTCGGGAAAGCATTTAAAAACTTCATTTTGTCCAAATTAAAGCCCCAAAACTTGAAAACCAAAAGTGGAACTTAGTCTCCATTATTTGTGCATCAAAACCCATGAAAAACTTGTCCAAAAACAAGATTAAACTAGCTTAAATCATGGTTTTCTCTCAAACCCATACTCATTTCCAAAACCCTTCTAGATTATCTAATTTCTAGCTAAATCCAACATGGCAATCATCATCTAACATCCATCTAATTTTATAAAACATAAGGAAGCAGGTTTTTTTCCTCTCAAATGGCCCAAAAACTCAAAAGCTAGGTTTTGGCCATTTTCTTGAAATCCTTAATTTGAAAAAGTGAGAGGTTGGTAGTTTGATTACCTTAATCTGAAACTAGATTCTTGTTTAGTTGGTGTTCAGCTTCGATTCTACGGTTTGATTTTGCCCGAATGGGATTCCAAGCTTGAATCCTCCTCTTGAGTGCTCTCCATTCTCTCTAACTCTCTCTCTAGGTTGGTGGAAAATGTTGAGTGTGTGTGTGTGCTGGCTCCTCCAACGTACAAGAGGTGTCCACCAAGCCTTAGGGAGAAAATCACATTTCTCTCCCCACACACTAACTTTTCTATGCACTTAAGCCCTCTTTCTTTTAGTCCTTCCCACCCTCTTTTCTTAAAATAATGCATTTCTATATGCTTTGTAAATGCAACAATCAATGTCAAGCACAAGCATTAAGTTAGATTTAGTTAACAAACAATTATTCCATTAACTGAAAAAGGCAGATGTTAAAAAAACTGTGACCCATATGGGAAGAGCAGTGTGTCAAATGAATGGAATGGACAAAACTGTGACCCGTTTTGGGAAGACCAATGTGTCAAACGAATGAATGGATATGTCCGAGTAGTTGTTGGACAACTCTCCCGATGCTCAATGTTTTTATGGAAGATTAGGGTTAAATGCCCAAATGTTTTGAATGCTTGTTATTTCCATGTTTTATGAAATGATGATAAATGTTAATGAAATGTTTAAATGTGAAGTATCACGATTGTACCGTACCATACCATGCCAACCGTATGCATGTTTAATTGATGCATTGATGATGATATATACCATGATATGTTTTAAAGTTAATGATAATGGTGCATCCAGGATTTTATGATATGAAATGTAATGAGAAATTCAGTGATTTTCTGTATGATGATATAGTGGTACACATTAGCGGTTTTGGAAACAGGTTGCCATGATTACTGAGATTATAATCTCATGATTAAGTTGATGTGTATCAGATGCCTAGGTACTTAGTTACCCTGGAGGCTAAGCTTGAGTGGAGGCACGATCCAATATAGGGCTGGATTATAGTTATTAGTGATATAGTAGTGCATATAGTTACATATCTGACCCCTACTCAGCCTGTCTGACTTTATGACAGATGTTTATATATGATTTTGGATTCTCCAATCCCTTGACCTTGTGCCTTATATGTTTTTGGAAAGGCCATAGAGGTTACTAGATGGTATGTATAGAAAGCGATGGAGTCATATTATGTTAACATATGGATAGCTGTATGTATGTATGAACTAGAGTTCTTATCCACTAGTAGGTTAAGGACTAAGATCTTAAGATGCTCGCTATCTCTAGATCTTTTCCCTTCTCAGGACTCTAGTTGACTTTGACCATGATGGATGTATATATATATATGGAAGTATGTAATTATGTATGTAAAAGCTTATGATAGTAAATATGGTTAGTTGATTATGTTTGTAGAGATTTTACTTTATGCTTCCGCTTAAGAGAGGAGTGAGATACCCAAGAAATAGAACCTAAACCTATTCAATCTAATTAATCTATTTGGCAAAAGTATTAATAAATATGGGTAAGAAATGTAGTAACACACCAATTATAGATACCCATATGTTAAAAATGGGCGTAGGGAATTGGGGTGTTACAAATATGGTATCAGAGGACCACTACCTTAGTTAGAACCGGATTAAGGAGTTTTTAACTAGGTAGGTAGGGCATAGATTCCTCGTAGGAAGACTTGAACTAGTAATTGAGTCTGACTAGAGGAATGGAGTTAGGTTTAGGTATGAAGTATTTCTACCTTGAGTCATATTAACTCTATGAATGAAACTGATATTGAAATTTCAATATTACTTATTTTGTAGAGTGAAATATGCCTCCAAGGCGAAATACTGGGAATAGTCGAAGGAATGAGGTGAACCCTGATGGGGATGCACAGATCATGAGGGATATGGCAGAGGCAATGAAGAGACAAGCTGATGTCGCGACCCAAATGATGCAGCACATCCAAGATGAGAGGATCGAGAGGGTTCCAGGTCCTAGAATTAGGGATGATAGCTACCATGGGTGGGCAGAGTTTCAAAAAGCTAGACCGTTAGCTTTTAGAGGTGAGTTTAATCCAATATTAGCCGAGGGCTGGCTGAAGGAGTTGGAGAAATTGTTCAAAGTCCTTAAGTGTTCTGATGAGCAGAAGGTCGAATATACCACCTACATGTTAGCTGGCGAGGCCGAAAATTGGTGGAAAGGAGCATTGCAGTTAATGGAGGCCCGTAATACTCCACTCACGTGGGAGAACTTTAAGATTACCTTCTTAGAGAAGTATTACCCGATGAGCGTGAGAAACCAGAAGGAAATTGAGTTTATGCAGATTAAACAAGGAAACATGCCTTTTGAGGAATTCATAGCCAAGTATGAAGAGTTGTCTCATTTCTCTTCTTACTTGAAACACAATCCAGACGAGGTTTGGAAGGCCATGCATGTAACCTCCTCTCTTAATTCTGCTATGAGTAATGCGATAGCTTCTCTTGATATTAAGAACTATGCAGAATTAGTGAACAGGTGTCGCATTGTTACCAGAACTTTGGAGAAGACCGATAGGGTCAACTTCAATAACAAGCGACCGATGAATTATTTCAAGGGTGGAACTAGTCAGGGAAAGAAACCTATGATGAGCAAACCTGTACCCAAACTTTGCTCTAAATGCGGGAAAACCCATGGAGATAAGCCATGCCTGTTCGGATCCAATGTCTGTTACACTTGTGGTGTGACATGGCATTTTGCTAGTGATTGCCCTCAGAAGAAGCAGACCCCTGATGGAGTGAAACCACCTACTAGAGGAAGAGTCTTTACCCTCAAGGGCGAAGAAGCGACTGAATCCGATGATCTTATCGAGGGAACATGTATAATAAATTGTAAGTCTTTACATGTACTGTTTGACTCGGGTGCCACGCACTCGATTATAAATCTAGATGTGTGAAGGATTTAAATTTACAGTTGACTACTCTCCCATATAGGTTGTCGATTTCTACTCCTACAGGAGAATGTGTTGTGCCTTCACTGGTTTGTTTGAACTGTCCAATTGTTGTGGAGAATAGAACGTTTTGAAATTGATTTAATTTGTTTGAATCTATCAGGGATCGATATAATCTTAGGCATGAACTGGCTGTCTGAAAATAATGTGGTCTTTAACTGTTGTGAAAAATTTGTGATGTTTATAGATGCCAAACCTGTTAGTAAAAAAAATGAGGAAAAGATTCGAAGAGTAAGTTTCCTATGTTCCTCTGAAGTAGAGATGTCGCATAAACTTAGCAGTATTCCTATTGTTTCTGATTTTCCAGATGTCTTTCCAGAGGAGATAACTAGCCTCCCTCCAGAACGGGAAGTTGAGTTCTCTATAGAGTTAGTCCCTGGGACGGGACCGATTTCTGTAGCTCCTTATAGAATGGCCCCTCCCAAGTTAGGTGAACTAAAGACACAGATAGAGGATCTTTTGAGTAAACAATTCATCAGGCCTAGTGCATCACCATGGGGTGCACCGGTACTATTTGTGAAAAAGAAAGATGGGAGCTTTAGGATGTGTATCGATTATAGACAACTTAATAAGGTAACCGTGAGGAATAAGTACCCACTTCCTAGGATAGATGACCTTTTAGACCAGCTAAGGGGATCCACGGTGTAACGTCCTAGTTTCTTTATTATTTTAATTGCGGAATTAGGTTATTTGCTTAACTTCTTAAAATCTCAGTCTGATTTTTTTTCTTTTTCCTTTCATGAAGTTAAGTGTTTCCCCAAGGATCGCTTACTCTCAGTTGGTTATTTTATCCTAAGAAACAAGAAGTTACATGTTTGATACTCTCACGCTCTCCCAAAATACACATACAAGCAAAGTCAAGTGAAAATGAGGTACTATACCTCTGCATATTACCTAAGCAGTTCAAAACTTAAGTCTACAGCATATAATTCATACATACATATATATACAGACATCAGTATCAAAGTTAGTGACTCGCAGGCCCAAAATAGTCAGTACTAAAGTCTATACTAGAGTGAGATCAGGGTCACTGCCAAAATGTGAGTCAGCTCCTACTACCTGTCCATCTCACTCCTTTCTAAGTCCCTGAGGCATCAACCGAAGGGAAGAAGAAAAGGATGTTAACCGCCTTCAGAATTTGGAAGTATCCCAGAAGGGTTACCTCCAGGAGCTCTACCTCAATCTCCAGCAACAGTATGTACCTGGGCATCTGAACACACTAACGTAGTGAGATGTAAAATCCCAGTAACATAGATTACCAGTTTTATAAAAGACTAATTAGTGGTTCAGCTGCATTCCTAAGAATACAGAAAAATACTTCCTTCCCAATCAACAGATAATTTAAACATAAAACACATCGATTACAAGATATTTCAACTTTCAGAAGGAAATCAATACATCAATCACAAGATATTAACATTCACACAAATTCAGAGATATATGGTCATGCTGAAAGCTGTAAACAGATGAAAAATCATTTTCATTTTAAAAACATGCATATTTACCACTATATGCAGGTTACAGTCATGCCAGTCTTTTCAAAAAGGTACATGTTTACCTCTACATGCAACCATCAAGTCTCTCCAGGACCTGTTACAACTGGTTAAACCATTACCATCAATTCAAAACAATCTAATGAAACAGGACAATACCGACTTACCATTTACCACTATGGAAAGCCTGCCCAAATAAGGCCAACAGGTAATTACCTAACATCCAGGGCGTCCCCCGGTGTGCGCACAAAGTTAGAACCTTAGGATCACTAGTCCCGGACTGGATTATTTCCTCACTAGTTGCTAGGCAGCTACGTCCCGGACGCATTCCTAGCCAGCCTAGTGTGTCCTTTTCATACAGATCAAATTATACATTATAAATTTTTATCCACAGGTAATGTTTACTCAGTTGCCAAATAAATTGCCTCTCCAGGGCATCAAAACACTGATAGTGCCTCTCCAGGGCATCAAAACACA